>JAMPIV010014637.1:77500-165000 GCA_024509875.1 Oreohelix idahoensis | reverse complement strand
ACCACCAATGTAACTGGTCTCCTTGCAGGAGGCCTGCACCAAGCATTCGCATGCTCCTGTAGTGATGATTTATGTGACAGTTTGTTTACATGATAAGGGTGCCAGTCCCATGTGCGATCTCATATTAGTAGCCTTGTACGACATGCCTGGGGGGTAGCAGTCATATTCTTTCTTAGTCTCTTCAGAGAACTCCAGGAACAACACGGGGGAAATGGTAAAGTGTCAGTATCATTTATTTATTGAAATATGTTGTTGTAGAGTTGCGCACGATCATTCAAGACTTCGGGTTTTCCCGATAGATGGTTCCTTCAATTATCGTTGCGCAGACTTTATGAAAGAAGTAAATTGCGTCGTGAAGGATGACGTCAGAGTGAAAGTGTGACGTCATAGACCGACAGGCAGCCAGATAGATAGACCGACAGGCAGCCAGATAGATAGACCGACAGGCAGACAGATAGATAGACCGACAGGCAGACAGACCGACAGGCAGACAGACCGACAGGCAGACAGATAGATAGACCGACAGGCAGACAGATAAATGTATTCGCCCACAAACGCACTCGCCTTTTTATTAAACTCAAAATTACGAGCTAAGAACAGAAAGTTCACAGCATAGATTTATTTCTTTATATTCTTAGGAATACACACAACTACGAGTAATTGTTTCGCTTCTTGTATGATACAATTGTTCCATTATTTTTAAGTCCAAGAAACGTCAAGCAAAGTGAGAAACAACCCAAGTAGGAACGGTATTTATTACGGATTAAAAATGCAATATTGGAACAAATCGGCGAAGATAACATGACCAGTACGCTAGCTATGGGGCAACTGGTCCGATTCGGGGTCGGCGTGATCTATCGAACTCTCCTGTCAAGTGTTCCATTTGCAAATTGACAGCTCCTTACCCGAATAAACGCTATAAGCAAGGTGAATTCATCTTTAACGCTGTAACAAATTGTTAATTTTCGTTATTTTGTTAATAACTGTATTTCGCCACTGTGTTAGCACGCTGATATCTGCAGTATTAGTTATTAATGATAAAAACGGAAATACATCGGTATTACGTAATTGTTTTTTCATTTAAACATTCAGTCATTCATCATCTGTGAACTCTCCAATGAAAATAGGCCTTGAACAAACTTATGCCAAGTTTTCCTGTCCCGAGCCATAAGGTCAAGGTCTTTCCACATCTTGTTATGTTCTTTTGTTATGTCTGTCTCCAATTATCTTCAACACGCGTTGTTTGGATTTCCCCTGCCTTTCTTACCCCACGAATTCCAGAACAAGGACTGCCCTGTAATGCTATCAACAGGTTTCCTCAATGTGTGTCCTATCCAATGTCCAGCGCCTTCTTCGCGTTTCACGTTCCACTGGTGCTTGACGGGTCCGTGTCGCCAGCGCTACATTAGTGATCGTGTCTTACAATATTCATCCATCTTTTCTATGAAAGCACCAATTTATGAAAATCTGCAACTTCTTGGTTAACGTTTATGTTGTTCTTCGTGATTCAGGGCTATACACTAGGTAAGTAAGCATTGTTATTGTTGAACAGAATTGACATCATTGCTTACTTAGTTATTCGTTCCTCTTCTACCGTGAAAAAGTCTCCCAGCTGCTGCTTTTCGAGTGGCCAACTCTTCTCTGACGCCTCCCTTTCGGTCTATAATAGCTTCAAGGTATTTAAAGTGGTCGACCTGCTCCAGGACCTGTTCTCCAAGCTTAATCTGGTGTACTCTTTCTTCTCGTGATATCACCATGGATTTTGTTTTAGAGCTGCTGATGACCATCCCTCTCTTCTCCAACTCTTCCTTCCAGACTTGCAGGTTGCATTGGAGATGTGCCTCTGATTTAGCAATCAGGACAACATCATCAGCAAATGCCAGCTCTAAAATACAGACCTGTCTCGTCTTCCAGTACCCCACTGAATACGTTCTTGTTCTCTCTTTACATGCCTTGATGACATCGTCCATGAGGAGTATGAAAAGATAAGGGGACAGGATATCACCTTGTCTTACACAAGTGGTGGTCCTGAACTCTTCTGACTTATAGTTTGCTGCCCTCACACAATTTCTGCAAGACTTGTAGAAGCTCTGTATAGCATGAATCAGAGGTGCTGGAATGTTCTTCCTTGCAAAACAGTCACAAAGTTTGTTCCAGGGGACCCTGTCAAACACCTTTTCCAAATCTATGAAACAAAGATGGATCTCACTCTTATACTCAAGTGCCTTTTCACTCAGCTGTCTGAGTGTGAAGATTAGGTCTTGAGTACTTCGGTTTGCTCGGAATCCGCACTGGACTTCATCCAATTTGGGTCTCAGCAAGGCATCGGAGTCTCTGCTCTAGGATTCTAGAGTAGATTTTACCAGGGACACAGAGAAGGGATATGCCTCTGTGGTTTCCACATTGTCGATTGTTACCCTTTTTGAAAATCGGTGTTATGATGGCAATCTCCCAATCCTTTGGTATGGCCTTGTTGCACCACGCTGCCTGTAGGACCCTTAAGAGTAATAGGTCGCCTGATGCTCCCATGTACTTAACCATTTCTGGTGTTATACCATCGTGCCCTGCTGCTTTGTCCATCTTGATTTTCTCCAGTGCTGCCTTTAGTTTTTCCATCTTTTTGTCATCTTCACCACCATTGGTTGTCTCTTCTGTGCTAGTGGTTATCATTTCTGATGCTTGACCTTGCTCACCATCAAGGAGTTCTGAGAAATATTCTTTCCATCTTTCCATTACTTCCTTTGGGGCAGTAAGCAATTTGCCTTGCTTGTCCTTTATAAATTTGAGAGGGCATTGTTTTTCCTTCCTCATGTTCTTTAGGGTCTTATAGAATAATTTCTGGTTTTCTTGCGCATTTTTTTCTAGCTTTTCTCCAAATTCTTCCCAGGACTTCTGTTTTGCTGCTAGCACTTTGTTCTTTGCTTCTGTTCTGAGTGTCACATATTCTCTATATTTTTCCATTTGTCCTGTTGTGTTTTTAGCTCCTAAGTATTGTTTCCATGCCATTTTCTTTTCTCTTATTTTCTCCTTGACTTCCTCTCTCCACCAAGGTGTCTTCTTTCTCTTGTTCCCAAGTCGGACTTCACCACATGCTTCTGCAGCAGCTGTCTTTATAATGTCCTTGAATTTAAGCCAGAGGGTTTCCAAGTCATCAGGTTGTTCTTCTGTGTTTCTCACTGCTGTAGCAATAAGCCCCTGATATCTGGTCTTAATTTCTGGCTCTCTCAGCTTGTAGGTCTTAATGCTCATTTCTCCCTTTCGTTTACTTTGTTTCTTGCATGATGTTAGGCAGTTCCTAGGCTGTGCAACTCTTTCAGTTGTTCTTTTGATTGTAAGCTTTGCGGAGATTAACGCAGGTAAAACCCATATGGGCCTGGTCAGTTTTCGTATGGTTTTGTTTGCTCGGCCCGTGCGCGGTGATAAAATTACTTGCCATCTCTCGGATTGTGTGTGCACAAGCGACGGATAAAGAGATTACTTGTTTGTACGACACATCTTGGACATACATGAATGACATAATCGTTTCCTGTCCGACTTTTACGAACAGATTACTTTAGATAAAAGTAAGATGTTACATCAGAAACATATTGCTGAGAGAGTGTACGGACGTGTCAATTCCATGTATAGGAGACGTGACGCGCAGAATTTTTCCTACGTGTAAATATATTGAACTACCCCACCAAAATACGCATGTTTGGAAACGATCATATTCTATCTACATTGTGAACATTTTTCGACCAGTGCAGATGTAAATGTAAACATATTATATCTATACTATTAACCTTTTAATTTAAATGTAAAGTGGGAGCCGCGCTAGCGTAGTGGTTACAACACCGCTCTGGCGACCGGGTGATACAGGATCAAACCCGGGCGACGGCATTTGAGGATTTTTCGTCGACCGGGATTTGGACTGGATTAACTCGAGACCTGGCGAGGACATTTGAAGGAGTGTCATCGACCAGGGACTGGCGGTTCCTGAGCCGACCCAGCTGCAATGGGTACCTCCGAAATCGGCGAGTATTTGCCTGAATGGCGAGGGACACCTGTCTCTGTACAAGAAATAAAGGGATACTCACGTAAAATCAATGTCAGGTTAGACATAAAATAATAACCTGAGATTTCGCCTCGAGTATTAGCGGGCGAACGCAAAAAAAAAGAAAATGTAAAGTAAATATAAAGCTATTCAGTTTAAATGTAAAGAAAGTTTTCTCTCGAGGGATTATGCTTAATTCTCATCGAGGGTAAAGTCTGAGGTAGATGGGATGGTGGAATAGGAAAAAGGGGACACATAACTATGTGTCGGGAAACGCAATACTCAGGAGGGTTTTGTTTCGATTCTTTTACCATTCTAGTTTGTGGTACCAGTTGAGGGTACTATCTCTGGAACAAGAAGAGTACCCGTGGCCTGTAGTCGAAGCTAGATACCATCTTCAGACGGGGCTTTTGGTGGAATCTTTAAGACGCGGGACCAACTTCGTAGACACTCATGGGAACGTGCTGCGCCCTACAACCTTGACCAGTGACGAGCGTGATCAACAACCCAGCCTACTAAGAACCAAACAATCAGAAGGAGCAGAACCGTCACTGACTGCTAAGTAACACATACAAGCTGCCAAGTGACCTCCTTTACAAACTTCTATTACATCACTACAGTGATGATAATTTTCAGATAATTATTCATTTTTTTAAAAACCTTGTTACAGCCTAAGTGATTATTATTATTATTATTTTTAAATTGTACGCCCGCTATCACTCGAGGCGAAATCTCCGGTTAATTATTCCAGACTGAATCTACGTGAGTATCCCTGTTTCCCCTGAACAATGACAGGTGTCCTCTTGCCATTCAGGCAGATAATCGCCGATTTCAGAGGTACCCATTAGAGCTGGGTCGGCTCAGGAAACGTTCAGGTTATTCCAGTCCCTGGTCGACGACACTCTTCAAATGTCTTCGCCAGGGCTCGAATTATTGCAATCCAAGTCCCGTTCGATGATATTCCTTAAAATGTCTTTGAACCAGGATCACCCGATCGCCAGCGCAGTGTGGTAACCATTACACCAGCGCGGCTCCCCTAAGTGATTATTAAATCTATTTGTAATTATATAAATTTAACGTCGATTTAATCATTTTGAATGTACTGCATGTTTGTCTCAGTCAATTTGCTAAATACACTCTAAACAGAACTATACTATAATAAGAAGAATTCCACTGAGTGTAGTGGTTTTGATGGTATTGTATGATGGTGATATTACTAAGTGTAATGTATGAGGTCAGCTGTGAAGGCTCCTGAGATAAAATGTAGTTGTGAATTTTCAGAAGGCCTTTCTTGCTACCACTACGACCTCACACCTATCTTTTTTCCTAATGAATGTGGCTACGTTATAATCTAGGGTACTGAATGTAATGTGTTGTATTGACATATACAAACACACACACACAGATATTACATAATATATTATCAATAAAATTTAGAACACAATGAACTAAATCCAGCTGGTGAAATTTTAGAAAGTAAATCTTTTTTTAAATTTATTTGTTCTGAACCAAGGTTTTATTTGGCCAGAACATATGAAAAGATTTTGGAATTTATGAGTGAATGGCATGAATAAATGACATGATAAATAAAATGTGTGTACGTATACAAATTTTAAGATTAGTTAGTATTTCTACAGTTTATAATTTTATTTTCCCTGGGAGAACGATGAATAGATGTGCTGTTGGGGTGGCTTCATCCCTCCCTGTCTAAGTTTACCAAACATTGTCCATTAATGATGGAAGTAAATGGGATGTTTTAGTAGGAATTCACTTTGGGTGTTATGTCTATGAAGTTGGTGTAAATCCAGCAGACCAGCCTGCTTACGTAACTTTGAAGGTGTAGCGCTGGTGCTGGAATCTGGTGGCCCCACCTCTCCGTGCTTGGGGGCAATATATCGGGTGGCCCCACCTCTCCGTGCTTGGGGCAATACAAGGCTGTTCTGCCGAGATGCGACACTGCACGGGTCCTCACTGTCAATTATTTACCCAGCATTTGACACCGCCTTTTGGTGTCAACATAAAAAAACTCACAGCTCTGAAATAAAGTATTGGTTTAGGTTCAGAACCTTACCTAAGGAGCCACTTCTACACGTAACAATTTACAATAACGCCATTTAGACAGGGTCAGATCTCTCTGACCATACAACACATCTTACCAAGTTGGTTTCCCATAGGATAAGTTCTCCCAGACTACATATTCATAAATATGTTTATTAGCTTCTTGCCCTAGGATATGATAGGTGATATGTTCCACTGATCTCAACACTTGATCTGTCCTTCCTAATCATTGCTGGAGTATATATATTGTTTGTCCCTAGACCCTGAACTAGGGCGGGGGTCTAGAGCAAATCCTTACTTGTTTGTAAGGCTAGATTTCGATATGGCAGTATCAAATCACTCGAAACATTAAACAATATTCAAAATATACAAAGAAATAATTTCAATCTTACCAGATTATGAATAAAGAACACAGAAATGCTAGCAAAACTCAGCTGAGCTGCTGACTATAGTATGGCGTTCCTGAACTTATTTCAATTTATTTCATTTGGAAATCACCACACTTGAAATTTACTGTGTCTATCACTGGACAACTATTGAGGAATGGCAAAAAAGCTCGTCTGAGCGCGGATAATATGATTGTCTGTGGCCAATCAATGCCTTGGTTTTTTTAAATTCAAATTTCCTACACTAAAGTCATTTCAGTCATGCTTCAGTCAAGTATGGATTTTTATCTGTTAGTCCGTCCGTCTCTACTTGCGTTTTCACAAAAACGTACTTGTTTTTTTTTTTGAACCAACCTATCCTTCCCCTCTACAAATTTGCCTGAAAAGTTATTTTTAGCCACAGCTCCCACCAATGTCCCTTCTCTTTCATTCTAACTAGATTTGAACACTTGCGTCTCAAGGTCGCGATTTTGTGCAAATAGTGATATGTTAGATTCAATGCAGTCTTTCGCTGATGTGAACAACACTGTCTTTTGTCATTATCTTCATTATTAGCTATCCGTCTGTATAAATAAAAGCATATTATTTCACTGCTCAGAATGGGCCATCCGGCCAGCTAATTTTTAGATTCCTAACATTAATATTAAGAAAAAGTTACTTTTTAAATTTTGTAATATTTCAAGCATCTGCGTTTGCCGCTGAATTCAAATAAAAGGCTTGGTATCGCAAAAGCGTCCAATAAATGACTGTGGCGTATCATATCCAAGGTCCCTTCTGTCGAGTTCCTTACTTTATGTCAACTTGGGAAACGTGACTTTTTCTCCGTTTCCCCCCTCTTCCCCCCCCCCCCTCCCCAATTGCGTCTCCTTAGCCTTGCTAGTCTCACGCAATTTTTTCAGTCATATTTTTTTTCCTTTTGATCCGCCGTTCTCATCCCGTTCAAATGGTAACCGTTTTGATTTCCCGTCTAGCAAGTCAATTTTTATGGAGGGTGATGACCCGCGGTCAGGGCGATCATGTACTATCAGCAGCTTACGCATTATGTTTTTATCCTTACATTTTATCCTTTGGAGATATTTTTACGTTGTATCACTTGTTAATTTTATGACAACTGAGTAAATCAGGGTGTGGGATTGAACGAGCTGAAATTAATATTTGCTTAATTCTTCATAAAAGGCGGCGGATCAGATATAAGTTAACAATTGCTCTGCCCAACGCAGATTGTTCTTGACTTCTGAAATATCTTATGAATATTTCCTTGAGATAGAAGCATCATTATCCTGCTATCTCCAACTCTGCCAAGAGTAATCTTGTGCGAAGGTAGACACCTTTGAAAACACATATTAGATACTCTTGAGTTTTGGCCACTGTTGGACTACTTCTGCAAAGCAGAGGAGGCTATTCCGTGAAAATCTCCTTCTTCTCCTTCTTAAAGTACTTACTTACTTACTCAGTCGTTCCTCTTCTACCACGAGGTGTAGAGGTGTGGAAGAGAGAGCGCCATACTATCCTATCTGCTGTTCTCCTCCTGGCCTGGTTCCATTCAAGTACCATGCTTTAATGGCGTAGACGATCATGTCTCTCCACAACTTCTTGTCTCTAGCACTATAGATCATTTCTGTTGTTGACTTCTTTCCATTCCATGATGTCAAAGTGTCCAATATCTATGTTCGAATTTTCTTCTTTACGTTATATAAAAAACTCTTACCGTTATCTGGGTTAATTTTTATTAGTTTTACACGAAAGTTACAAGATCCGTTCAAAGATATTTTTTTTTTTTTGTTTTTGTTTGAATTAGTGTAGTGACTGCATGTCCGCATGAGTGCGCACCTATTGTACACAGTCGCGA
The DNA here is from genome assembly GCA_024509875.1 of Oreohelix idahoensis. Classification (NCBI taxonomy): domain Eukaryota; kingdom Metazoa; phylum Mollusca; class Gastropoda; order Stylommatophora; family Oreohelicidae; genus Oreohelix; species Oreohelix idahoensis. The sequence continues at coordinate 156,674 of JAMPIV010014637.1, read as the reverse complement.
GTAACTAATTCAAACCAAAAGAAATATTTTTGAACGGATCTTGTAACTTTACTGTAAAACTACTAAAAATTAACCCAGACAACGGTAAGAGTTTTTTATATAACGTAAAGAAGAAAATTCGAACATGACATGAGTTTTGTAAGGGCAAAAAATATATTAATAACTGCATGGAAAATCTAAGAGTGCATGCAAAAATTCATGTCCATACAACAAACAGTTTTGGAGAAAATTGACGCTTTCTGTGGGCACGAATTTCCGAACGGACTATAGCTACGAAATCATGTATTGAACCGGCCGGACTCTTACAATTGAATGGTAAAGTTCAAATAACATAGCAATATATGCAATACAATAACTGGCACTTAATTGTCGTTATTGTGGCGTTTGCTTTGTTAAATTTGTACAAATTATTTGGAAATGAATAACGACTTAACAATTTAAAACCAAGTAGTGAATTTTCAATCACCCTGTATTGTTTCATAATTTTTTTTCTCGCTTCTGCGAGGTTGACTTTTTAAATTCCTTGGCCGGAACTGGGGTTCAGATGGAGAATTTCCAATATGGCATCTTTCACGTAATTTAGCCAATAACATTAAAGCCGGATATTTTAACTGTTTTTTTTTTTTTTAAATTCGGCAGGACTCCAATTTTGGGCAGGGAAATGGGAATCAATCAGGAAGCCCTGGTAATAAGTAGAAACATTTACTTTGATTATGACATTTCTTAGGGGGTCGAGGTGGCTCAGAGGTATGGCATCAGCCTCTAATTCATAAGGTACCGGGTATGTTCCCAGCACAGGGAATATAACTGATAGACATTTTTTTTCAGAATAAGTGGATCCTAATGATGTCATACAACCATTGATCTCCTGTTTCGTGAGATCGGATGTCTAGCCTTCTCGGATAAAGGAGGAAAAATAGGAAACCCCGTGTGCAAATTAAAAATCCCTCGGCATTAGGAAATCATAAAAGAGGAGGCCATATGGCCGCTGCCCTGGCAAAAAAAATTAAGAAACCTACCCACTATACAAATATGTATAGAATGTGTGATTGCTGTATACACACATTGGTATCCTCGCCGGAGCTAAAGAGTTCGTGCACTGTGCTGAGATTCTAATTGTGTGGTTTATGGGGGGAGATCGGAGCACTGGTGGAGTTGTGCGTGTGCAATGAAGATGGTCCTTATCAACCAAACCAAACCAAACCAAACCAAACCAAACGATATTCTTTCTCTCAATCCATCGCATCATATCTTACCGTTCTACAATAGTTTACAGTTTGCTATACTCTAGTCACGCCCGCAGCAGGTGACCCGCATCTGTCCAATTCCCCCGCATATAAACTTTTCTTAGTGAAATGTCTGTAATTAACTGTGAAGCAGTCCCACCAGCGTTTCGAGAGAACGTGAAAAAACACTCATTGCACAGTGAAAACTAAATGGAACACCCATTAAAAGAAGGCTCCTAATTTTAATCTTTTCATGGTGCATTTTCTGGAAAATACAGACAGATGTATTTTGCATCGTGAAAGCTAAATTGACAAACCAATGAAAAGAACACGCAGGCCTTTCAGTTTTTTTCGCGGTGCATAGGGCCTTTGTCATAAAGCATGATTAATTTGACTGCAGTGATCCAATAAAGTTAAAATGGAAGAGGGGTGGGGGGAGGGGGGGGAGGGGAATGGAATGACCACAGGAGAATTAGTGCCTCGTCATGACATGCGGCAGAATGAGCATAGCATGATTATTTCCTTTTATATTTTTGGTGGGTTACTTTCTCATCATTGCATTAATTTTATCTTCTGATTTGTAAAACCCTACTCAGGAAATCTTAAAATAATTCCAAACCAGATACTACACAGCAAGGGAGTGAAATTATAACAACTTCACCATATTCGATCTCTGATTTAAGGGGTGGAGATCGGTTCTCCCCCTTACCACCATTGCCGTCCATAACTCACTCACGAGCAAAGTCCGGTATCCATGAACAGCTGCTGTCTGGTTCGAACCCGATAAGAATTGTTTGAGAAGCAAGGAAGTTTGGACCAGCACTTTTCCAACACGTCTCCCTTTACCATTTCAGGCCACATGTTGGGTCTTTTGGCTGCGCCCATGTACTTAGAATTTAGTTTGTTGGCTGTTTCAAGATAGGTTTTAAAATTGTGTATTTATCGTTATCGCTCCTTTTACAAGAAGAAAAAGGATCACCGATTCAAGAAAGAAAGAAAGAAGTAATAAGCGTCCTGAGAATCGAATCCGGGGGCGCCATCATGTCGCTGAGTGTAATGAACGTGATAGACACAACCACCGCCTATGCATTATATATTTGGTAAAGGGGATTATTTAGTTCACTAGTTTCCAACGTTTGTCAGTGCAGCGCCGCCATTGGAAATAAAGTTGGATATTAACTGCGCTCCTTTCTCGGATGACCCGTGCTTTACGAGACTTTCCGGATTATACGGGATTTCTCTGGTTTGAATATTGATTTTGTGAAAAATTACTGGTCAGCACTTTGGGTTTTATGTTTGCTTGTTTGTTTTGCACTGTTTCTCGTGTCTTATTTTTTTAGCAGAGGTGTCAATTGATGAGAGGTATGGCAAATCTCCTGTTATTCTACAGCTAGGTTATCTATACTATCAACAAACCGCAAAATGATGATTAGTATCACTCATTTGTTTCACTGTGCCTTTTCTTTCTAGGAAAGACCTAGATCACGATGCGAAGGAGACTATTAGAATCTTCTTTAAAAATTCAAAGATTACATAACAACATGACAACAAACTTCAGTATGAGAGTTGAGATAAAGACGATTACTACAGCCCTAAGAGGGTTGTCTGAAACTCCAATAAACAGGGCAATTATTGTGTTGGGCTCTCAGACCATGCTTCCGGAGGTTCAAAATGAATCGATTCAACGTGAAAGTAGAACACATATAAAGACCTCATACCTTCATTAGCTAGTGTGGATCTACTGCCCTGGTCATGCAGGAGTACGAGGCTATAAGAGAGCTGATAGCCTAGCCCTGAGAGCGCCTGTAGTTAGTACATTTGATATGGACAAAGGATGGATACTAATGCCAAGTAACTATCGCGTGTTGGAGAATGACTTTACAATTTGTGAATCAACAAGGCTAAAATTGCTTGATTTTTATATCAAACGTAAGATTAACAGGGATGGACGTATGCGATCAAGCTATTACAACCAGCGCTAATGCAACAAGCAGCATTCATACCCTTCGATATTTGCTGAGGGAAAATAAACTCTATGGGTTTGCCCGGAGTGCACTGATGTCGAATGAGAATAACGATAACAGTATTAAGAAAAGATCAAAGCATTTTGCAGCACTGTCGAAGGATTCTTCTGCGTTGTTGTCACGGGATTTATTCCCCTTGCTCTGCAGTGATGATCCAACAGTGAAGACCTGAGGGAAGGGATTGTAAACAATGGTTAAGTACAGAAAATGAGACCTAGTGCAATAATATCGGTGATAAACATGAATGCTAGGAAAATAGAACGGACAATTATGTCACTTTTGTTTCCTTCTAATTGTAATGAATGAATGGCGCTTGGGTTGTACAGAGCATTAGAACAGTCTTTCTTAATTCTTGCTCGTAAGTCAAAATACTAGCTGTACATATTGCCTGCACTGTAGGATTTTTGATCATGCAATTTCTTAATACCTTGTTCTAAATCTTCAATATTTAATAAACCTGCATCTATCAGATACTCGGACTTAAGAGGTGTTACTGGCCTGCAGAAAGAAAGAGAAGCACTCTTCACCATTATTTTTAACATATCGTCGCAATAGTTCTGCTTTATTCCATCTCTACTTTGGTCACAATTGACCTGAGGTCATAAATCGACGTCATATAGTTTAATCTATCACCTTGAGCCGCGCTGGTGTAATGGTTACCACACTGCGCTAGTGATCAGGTGTTCAAGGTTCAAGCCCGGGCGCGAGCATTTGTAGAAGTGTCATCGACTGTGATTTTGACTGAATAACCTGAACGGCTCCTGTGATAAACCCTCTGTGGATGGGAAGGAGCGAAGCTCCTGACCGGGTTGGAAGGAAAGTCCACCGGCTCCCCAGCCTCGCAATGATATGTCATTGGGAGGAAGGGCTGAAAGCCCAAGTGCCGCTGGTTAAGACCAAAAAAAAAAAATCTGTCACCGTAGACAATATCTTACAGTTAACAGTTCGGATCACCATGCAAAATGTCATTTTAATCTGATATATTCTTCTTCAACTAGTAACTGGCGGAACTGTTTCCACTGACGGGAGAAGGGGGCGAAGGCGAGGGACTGGCGCCTTAAAACCAGCAGCTTCGGGCAGATAGGGCTCGTGATCCTTGGTTGGTAGCTTATCTAAGAGAAGGAACTCTGAATTTAAACCACCGCTGCCTTGCGGGAATATCCATTTATGGAATTGGCTTCAGGAGTAACCACTGAGGATAAATCCGGAGTCGGAGTCCCTAAGGCAGTCTAATGTCGATTCGACATTATTCTGGCAACTCCTGCGACGTGGCTGGTACCAAACTGTATCGGCTTCTGCCGTTCTTTTGGATCTACCAGCTGTGTGGAGACGGGGAACATGCTGCATGGGCAACAGCTTGATCTCCATATATTTGTGCCCAAGCTCGCGCCCTGGAGAGGACACTCCAGCTTCACCCTATAGGTGTCGGCAAAACACGGGAAGTAGCAGTTACCGGTTACAAGCATTTTGCCCAATTGGCATAGGGCATGGCGCCATGGGCTACTTCCGACAGTGGGAGAGGTTCTAGGATCTCACTGGACAGCTACCGCCCGCTCCAAGCTGGGCAGCCCCCAGTCAATACGGTGTTGTCCCGCCACTCTCCGCTTTCCCCATTGAGTGCATGGGGATTAGGGTTAAACCCGAACTGTGGACAGAAAATTTTGCACCAAGCAGTTATCAACCAGTAACCCAAAAACTTTGAACTCGTTTTTCTCAAACCAAGCTGAAGTGGTGATTGGAATAAAGCTTTACTAAGGCGAAGATGTCTCAAAATGGATATGTTCGGATCTATATGATTTACGTCCGGGGTAGAACCACTTAATATTGAAAAACTCGACTCGTTTTTCTGTTTGGCCTGGCGCTTTTTAAATACATTCTAAAACTACACAGTATATTTGGTTAAAAACTGCTACAAAAACAAACAAACAACAACAACACGCACAAACAGTCAAAACTGCCTGTGCAATGGTTTTATTTGAAAACGCAACATGAAACACAAAAGTACGTGGTTGTGTTGCATATAATCCACAAAACTACGGCGCCTCAGACAAGCTACATTTAATGTGTTTCTCCCCTCACATTTTCGAGGCTCCTTGTGAGAGTGTGCCCCAGTTCAAGCGATTGTTGTGAATAATTGGAAATCCGCCTCTTCATTCTTTGATGTTCTAATTCTTTTTTATTATTAAAATGTTGCCTCCTTTCGGCGAAGATACAAGGTCAGTCGGTTATATTAGTGCGCATGTCCACATATAGAACATCATGTGTTCTGGTTTTATTTTTGGATTCTTCTAGTTTATAAAGATCTCATCGAAGCGACCAAACTTACCTCTGGTTTGAACTACAGCGGTTTGGTTTGGTTTGGTTTGGTTTGGTTTGAAGGACTATCTTCATTGCATATGGACAACTCCATCAGTGCTCCGATCTCCTCCCTTAGATCACACACGGAGGATCTCAGCACAGTGCACGAACTCCGTAACACCGGCGAGAATCCCATGTGTGAATATGAAAAACACACATTTTATAAATATTTTTGTGGTGGGTAGTTTTCTAATTTGTAAAATTTGCCAGTGTCACAGAGATTATTGATCATAAATTGCCTACATCCTCTTCTTTCTTCTTTCACCCGTATCCTCTATTTTTGTTATCGCACTTTACCTTTTTCCTGTATTTTTTCGCATTCATTCGTTTGCGAGAAATATTTATTTTTCCCATTCTCACTTTCGCCAGTTTCGTTTCTCATTTAATAACGCATTTCTTGGCTGATAAAGTCAGTAACTTCTTATGTAATGTGTCAGTCCCCGGGATGTGAGCGAATGGTGTCAGAGATTCGCTCTCGAGAGACCGAATGGCAGACATTCGTCTCATTTTTCCAAGGCACGAGACGAAGGACCGTGAAACTCGTCTCGATAGACATGGGATGGCAGACTTATCGTCTGACATTTTTCCACCTGCCACACGGAGTTCTCGGCTGAGCGCTTAGGTAAGGTGCGAGAAAGCAAAGTGTCAGTTATGGTTCTCAGGATGAGTTCAGCTTGAAGTGTGAAAACTGCCCTGCATTTCGGACAAGTTGTCTACCTTTGCAATTGACACGCACGTTTCTCGGTCAGAACGTGGCAGTTTATGACAGTTACGTAAGTGATATAGACGGAAAGGGGAGATTATTTCGTTTGCGAAATAAGTTGGGGCTTTTGTCTAATTTTAAGATATTGGCCCGAGTTTGAAACAAACTTCACTCATTCTCCATTTTACAGTAGACGTGGGCACTGCGTTCTAGAACCCTTAACTTTATAAGTGATGTCTTTTAGTTTCGTTGTGATACGTAGTTCTGTTTGAGGTAAAATATTATATAAAATAGATCTCTGGTATTTTATGAAGTGATAAAGTGTTTAATCGCCTATTTCATTTAAAACTAGTTCTGTGTGCAGAGTGATTATTTTAATAGTTTGTTATATTCTTTAGTCGACGAGTTACAGTGGAAAGCAAGATAAATTATAAATTTCTAGCTAAACCCATTCGGCTAATAAAAATAATTCCATTTAACTGCTAATACTCAGGCGAGATACATTTTCTAAACTAACTTATAACTGCTAGATGTCTCATGAGTGTTGACGAAATATATTTATATGTATTTCAAATTCATGGTGATTGATTTTATAATATAACTTATTTCACGGGAAGTGTTAAATGATAAGCTCTACGCTTGCAGTTTAAAATATAAGTTATATCCTTATACATAGCATGTATAATTATTTTATATGTGCTTTTTCCATTTTATGCAGTGAATACTGGGGTGACCCAGAACTTGTCGGCGTTTAGTAGTAAAGAGACACACTTGTGAGAAGAATAGACATTTCCTATCTTTAACCACGTGGGTTGTTTCAAGTAACACTGGTCTGACAGTGCATGTGCCATCAGAGATAGACAGTAATACCAATCCCACTAACGGTTTTCTAAAGACTAAATGTTTATACTGGGCCTTTGAGCCAGACTTTATTTCTTCACAATAAACTCAAATATACATGCTGCCTGGCGGCGAGAATAATTACAAGAAATAACATTAATATTTCCGACAAGTATTGAAAGAGTGTATAGTGAACCAAGACTATCTGTTAAAAGAAGTTGTCCACTGGTCAGTTTTTCCCAAATGAAGGAAACCCTCGTGTTTTGACTCTGTGTGCCCGTTCAAACTTGCTTACCTTAACCGATCTAAGTGACATGAACAGTAATCTAAAAAATTTACTGGTGAAGTGAACGCTCCCCGAAAACAGTGGAAGAAACCTGTAATTGTAGAGCTGGGATTCGCTTTATCCAAAGAATACAGATTCACTGTAGAAAAGTGTCCAAAGGTTGCGCCAGACGGTGAACAACATCAAGTTTTTTTAGGTAAGCACGTGTGCCAGGGTACCCTGATGAAAGAACCGAGTGAAAGTGGACTGAATGAGTTTTTTTTTATAACTATTGATTCACCCACTTTATAATCTCCTTACGGAAGATTGGCTGCTTGATTAAATTGTTCCTTTTGAAGGACAATATTAGACCCTAATCATATGTATTTATGACTCTTTGGGCCATCATCTGTCTCATACCGGGGCTGTGGGCTAAACCTAGAGTTAATATCATAACGGGGCTATCATCCTTGTAGCATTCTCTTGAGATTTTATGACTATCTGTATATGTTTTGATGTAAATTCTATGTGTTGTGAAGAAATTTTAAATGATAATTAAAATTTCCCTTGGAATTAATCAGCGTGTTGGTCAGCTCGTTCTAGAATATTTATATAAGTATTGTTATAGGTTTCCCACGTCTGTGTGTTTAACTGTCGTCACGTGTATGTGCGTGCCCGTGAGTAGATAGAAATATAGGTAAAATATATATATATGTGTTTAGACTGTCTGACGCTGTAAAGCTGTCATAGAAGATAGGTGAGAGAGAGAAGAATTTTTTTTTCGCTTTCAGAGACAGCCTCTATACCATTGAGACCAGCGGGGAGTACGACATCATTAGGACCATTGGTTCTGAAAAAAAAAAATATGTCCATAAATTATATTCCCACAACTGGGAATCAAACCTGGTACCTCTAGATGAACTACAGTGAAGGCATCTTTGCAAGTCACAAAGTAAATAAATATTACACACACATAAAGGTATGTTTTCAGGCACTCGTGAATAATAAAGAAGTAGAAAAAAACTAGACAACAGAAAGACAACATACGTGAGTGGCTTACCGTGGAATCGAACCCAGGACCTTTCGTGCGGCACCCCCGCCTAGCTATGGAAACGAATCACACTATCCTTCCTGCCAGCTAAGCACCACATATATGTGTGTAATATTTATTTACTGTTTGCAGGCCTCGGGTTTCCCTTCTTTATGTGTTTAAAACGTCTTTGTTACAACAATACGCCCATCTCTGAGTTCTGCCAGTGCAGAATTGAGTTGGGTGCCCATGTTAAAACAAAAGTCACATTTCAGAATTACGTTGACGATAATTATTCGACTTCTTCTTTAAGTAACATGACAGGTGGCGTAGGTGACGATGTCTTTCCAGTACTTCTTCGTCTGCAGTATTGTTTATCATTTATGTTATTGACTTTGTTGTCATGCCATGATGTCAAACTGTCTGGTTTATTCTCTCTGTGATGTTTTCTATCTCTCTTATTGTTATGCTTTTGTCTGTGTACATGTATGCCTCTGGGCGTATCTGTTGCTGCAGATGTCTGTCTGTGTCATGTGTGTCTTCTTTGTCATGTGTGTCTCTGTGCATATATATCTCTATTCATGGCTATCTTCATCTTGTCTGTCTTTGTCATGTCTGTCTCTGTGCATGGTGTCTATTTGCATGTCTGTCTGTGTACATGTCTGTCTCTGTACAAGTCTGTCTCTATGTACATGTCTGTCTCTGTACATGTCTGTCTCTGTTCATCTCTGTCTGTCACTGTACATGGATGTCTCTGTACACGTCTGTCCATGTACACGTCTGCCTCTGAACATGTCTGTCTCGGTACATTTCTGTCTCTGTAATGTCTGTCTCTGTACATGTCTGTCTCTGTACATGTCTGTCTTTGTACATGTCTGTCTAGATACATGTCTACATGTACATGCCTGTCTATGCACACGTCTGTCTATGTACATGTCTGTCTATGTACATGTCTGTCTATGTACATGTCTGTCTATGTAATGTCTGTCTCTCTACATTTCTATCCCTGTACATGTCTGTCCCTGTTCATGTCCGACTTTGCTCATATAAATATATGAACGTCAACGTCTGTTTACTCACCATCTCTGACTTCAACAAAATCAAAGTGATCAAATTTTAACGGTCTCACACTGAACTCAGATGAATGTCCCTGAGGTATGTCTGAAATTTCTAACAGTGTAATTTATCCTCACCTGGGGAAGTGTGTTTGGAGGATGTAATGTTTGCTGTAGCTGTTTATGCTGGTGCATATTACATTCTGCTGTAATGTGATTTTAACGATGTTCATGCTGTACTCTGTAGACGTAGGAGTAATGATTTTCACGATATCGGCTACGTTTACAGGTAGACGTGATGATAATTGTGTTTATGATTGGCTACGTTTACAGGTAGACGTGACGATAATCATTTTTATGATTGGCTACGTTAACAGATAGGCGTGATGATAATCGTTTTTATGATTGGCTACGTTTACAGGTAGACGTGATGATAATCGTGTTTATGAATGGCTACGTTTACAGGTAGGCGTAATGATAATTCGTGTTTATGATTGGCTACGTTTACAGGTAGGCGTGATGATAATGTTGTTTGTGATTGGCCACGTTGTAGGCGGGATGATAATCGTGTTTATGAGTGGCTACGTTTACAGGTAGAGGTGATGATAATCGTGTTTATGAGTGGCTACGTTTACAGGTGGACGTGATGATAAATCGTGTTTATTCATTGACTACGTTTACAGGTAGACGTGATGATAATCGTGTTTATGATTGACTCCGTTTACAGATACACGTGATGATGATCGGCTAGATTTACAGGTAGACGTGATGATAATCGTGATTATGATTGACTTCGTTTAAGGTAGACGTAATCATAATTCGTGTTTATGATCGAATATGTGTACAGGTAGACGTGATGGTAATTCGTGTTTATGATTAACTACGTTTACAGGTAGACATCATGATAATCGTGATTATGATTGACTACGTTTACAGGTAGGCGTGATGATAATTTATGTTTATGATTGAATACGTTTATAGGTAGACGTGATCATAATTCGTGTTTGTGTTTGACTACGTTTACAGGTAGACGTGATCATAATTCGTGTTTATGATCGACTACGTTTACAGGTGGACGTGATGACAATTCGTGTTTATTATTGACTACGTTTACTGGTAGACGAGATCATAATTCGTGTTTATGATCGACTACGTTTACAAGTAGACGTGATGATAATTTATTTTTATGATTGACTACGTTCACAGGTAGACGTGATCATAATTCGTGTATATGACTGACTACGTTTACATGCATGGAGGCATATCTGGAGTCATCTTTAAATGACCACCAGCTATCCACTATGTATACATATGTGGAAGTGAACCTCTGTCTGTGAGGCTAATTACACCTTCACTGACTCTTGAAATCATCCGCACACTTTCAAGGATTCCCCCTGCGATGAAACGTGTTGAGAACCCAGCATTGCACACTAAGCTTGGAGAAGTCACTTGATCCCCAGACGTGATCCTTTGGCTTCGACCTGGTTTACTGCATGCAGGAGCATCTCAGTATGGACACAGTGATAGGCAGGGGGAGCTGAGAAGTGGCTCTGTGCAAAGCGTGACAATTCCTTGGGAGAGCCCAGAATCAGAGCACAGTATTTTAGCTCTGCATAGTTGGAGAGCCCCCTTAGATGGTGGGAAATGCACATTATGCCACGCACTTCTTACTCTATCTTGGGACCAGATGTGACGATCCTTTAAATGCAAGCCAAGCTGAAGAAACTGGAACGTATGACTTCAACTCAGCACTTTTCGGAATGGCAGAAAAGCGACATGAAAAGTCTAGATGTACGGTGTAGATAATACCAAAGAGTCTTCAACTTGGTATTGGCTGCAAAAGAGCGAAAAGCTCAGCAGTTCTAGTTAAACAACAACAACTACATTTACAGGAAGACGTGATGATAATTCGTGTTTATGATTGCCTACGTTCACAGGTAGACGTGATCATAATTCGTGTTTATGATTGACTACGTTCACGGGTAGACGTGATGATAATTCGTGTTTATTGACTATAATTATGATTGGCTACGTTTACAAGTAGAAATGATGATAATCGCGTTTATGATCGGCTACGTTTACAGGTAGACGTAATAGCAACGATGTTCATATGAGACTATTTTTACAGGTATATATGATGGCATTGATGTTCATATGAGAACATGTGTACAGGTAGATGTGATAGCATTGATGTTCATATGAGACTATGTTTACAGGCAGATGTGATAGCATTGATGTTCATTTGAGACTATGTTTACAGGTAGATTTGAAAGCAATAATGTTCATATGAGACAATGTTTACAGGTAGATATGATAGCATTGATGTTCATATGAGACTATGTTTACTGGTGAATGTAATAGCATTGATGTTCATATGAGACTATGTTTACAGGTAGATGTGATAGCATTAATGTTCATATGAGATTATGTTTACAGGTAGATGTGATAGCATTGATCTTCATATGTGACTATCTTTACAGGTAGATGTGATCGCATTGATGTTCAAATGAGACTATGTTTACAGGTGGATGTGATATCACTGATGTTCATTTGAGACTATGTTTACAGGTAGACGTGGAAGTTATTCTGCTCATGCTAGATTACATTTGCATGTAGACGTGATAGTAATGAAGTTCATTTTAGACCATGTTTGCAGGTAGTTGTGAGGGTTAATGCTGTTCATTATCGACTATATATGTAGTTAAATAACACGGTAATTATGTTCATGCTGGACTACGTTTGCAGGTATACGTGATTGCAATGTAGTTCATGTTAGACTATGCTAACAAGTAGACGTGAGAGTAATTATTATCATGTTTGACGGTGGTTGCAGGTAGACATTTCAGTGATAGCGGTTATCCTGGACAACGTTTGCAAGTTTTGGTTTGGTTTTTGTACCATGCACCTGAAAACCGGTGTTTGTCATGTGCACGGGATACTTGGTTCAACTTCATATGCCTGCTTGCAGGTAGACATCAGAGTGTTTGTATTTCATGCTAGAACACCAGTGATAATGAACCTGGGTCGCGAGAAAGAGAGCGATGGGTCGCGTCCTTTACATTTGACTTAGACGATGTTTTAAGCGCCATGTCTGTGACTAAATTCTTATACGTAATTAGTTTATTCTTGTCAGTTTTGGTGCATGGGTCGCCCAGCTTCACATACTATGACATTTGGGTTGTGGTTGTGAAAAGGTCGACAACCACTGTGCTAGACTATGTTTGCTGCGAAATTTGTGCCTTATGCAATGCAAGCGTCTCTGTCTGATTGAAGTTTGTTGAAGTTTTTTTGGTAAAACGTTTTTTACGGGATGGGTTAACGAGCCACATGCCCAACCCTCCTTAGTCGCTTTTTACGAATTGCCTGGTAGGGTACAGTGTTACTATTCTTTGCTCCCCTGTCGGGCCCCGATAACACACGGGTGCTGTCTGATTGGTATTTGTCTTATTCTTTCTATTTGTTCCATATTGCTCATTCTGTCATACCATTTTAAATTTTCTATAATTGAGCAAAACAGTTATATAAGGCGATAACTCCTTACTTGTTGTCCTTGTTGGGCTGCCATTCAATAAGACGGTATCGACATTTACGTTGAAGATTCTGATTTTTGTTTAGTATTGATTTCTTTTGATTTCTTTTACTATTTTTATTCATATTTTGATATCACCGTTTGTTTTATCTAAACTGCTTCAAAAGTTACGGTTATTTTTGCCTTTAGTGACGTTTGAACTAGGAGTATATAACTCTGCAATGAAGTACTGAAACTTCCAATATAGAATGATTAAGCATTACGAGACTGAGTGGAAAGGGAGACATCACTAGACTTATAGAACTTACATCTAGCGTAACAGACTATTGGAAACTAAAGGACTCTGCCGATTAAGTATTGATTTCAGGAACTGGTGTGGATTTACCGCCCTGGCTATGCAGGGTCATGCGGCACTGAGAGAGCTGAAAGACTAGCCTCGAGAGCACCGATAGTGGGGACAATTAATGGAACGCGACACTGCAATCGAAAAATCAACAAGGATAAGATTGCTCGAATTTTGCATCAAACGTAATACTAGCAGAGATTGACGCATGAGAGGATGCATCCGGCGTATATACAACCAGTGAGCTAATGGAACAATTAGCATTTACACCCTTCGAAGTTTGCTGAGGAGTACAGAGCACCTATGGGTTTTGTCCGGATTGCATTGTTGTCGATGCTAATTAAATATAACAATTGATTGCCCTTTGTGTGCGTGGATTCGAAGCATATTTTCTCTCAGAAGTTAATACTTATACGTTTGCTTACACGCTCGGATATGTTGGTACATTTGGGGTAAGATTATAGGGTATGTTGTATCACTTTGTCTCGTTATGTGGACCACGGCTGCACAGCTTGTATCATTTCGACACAACAGTTACATCATTTTTTTATCTTTTAGATATTCAACAAAAAAATGTTTACTTAACCTCTTTATAGCCTAGATATAATGAAGTGTAGTCCCAGTGGGTCTGTGAAGAGACACAGAAATAAAAGAACTACTATACTGCTCATTCAGACATGTCGTAAAAGGCGACAATATGAGATTGTCTATGAATCCAGCAACCTCATGACGCAAACAAATGTCTACAGAAACCATTGAAAGAGCACAGGAACGTTGTGGTACTGACCCCTGCAAGGGAGCCACCTACAGGGGGTGACTCCATACTCCACAGGAAGGGGAACATGAAGTAAAGACTTATAAAGGAGGCCGCCCCAAATGTGGAGACGTTCTACGAGGGGCGTTCAGAGAGCAATGCACCACATCGTTTTTCTCAGGAGCTGTTTATTCAACAAGCATGAAATTTATACACAATATACATGGATGTGTCTTGTAAACATCGGTATTATTCAACATAATCCCCATCAACTTGTACGGTTTTATGCCAGCGCGAAACAAGTGCATGTATTCTTAGCCGTACCAGATTTTGTCTTGATCATGTAGCCATTTCTTCACTCCATGAATCACTCCTTCATCATCTTCAAACCGTGTCCCACGGAGTGCATCTTTAAGTGGACCAAACAGATGAAAATCAGAGGGTGCCAAATCGGGACTATAGGGTGGATGGGGTAGTACAGTCCAACCCAATTTGATGATTGCTTCCCGTGTTGCCAGACTTGTGTGAGGGCGCGCATTGTCGTGAAGGAGAAGCAGCTCTGCTGGATTCTTGTGTGGCCGAACTCTGCAAAAACGTTGATTGAGTTTTTTCAATGTCTTAATGTAAGCTTGCGAATTGATTGTCTCTCCTCTTGGCATAACGTCCACAAGAATCACACCTTCAATGCCCCAAAAGACAGTGATCATGACCTTTCCAGCTGAAGGAATTATCTTGAATTTCTTTCTTCGTGGTGATTGCGGATGATGCCACTCCATTGACTGTCTTTTTGTCTCAGGTTCAAATTGATGTGCCCAGGTTTCGTCACCTGTAATGATCTTAGCCAAAAAGTTCTCTTCATCAGCATTGAAACGCTCCAACAATTCAGAAAAAATTGCTTTCCTTTGCAATCGGTGGTCATTTGTGAGACTTCAAGGAACCCATCTTGCGCAAACCTTAGAAAATCCGAGAGTTTTTATAACTGCATTTGCACTACCAATGCTGACTGACAGCTGTAAGGCCAATTGTTGAGTAGTGATTCGCCTATCAGTAAGAATAATGCCCTCAGCGCATTTCAACATTTCTGCATTGGTGGCTGTGGCAGGACGTCCACAGCACGGCCGATCAAGCAGCTCCGTATCTCCACTTCCTGATTCTTTGATTCTCTGAACCCAGCGACTGACTGTACTCGTCCACTGCAAAACTTCCATACACATCACATAGACGCTTGTGAATATTCAAAACAGTTTCCTTCTCTGCAACGAGAAATTCTATCACAATTCGCTGCTTATAACGCAAGTTGCTAACACGCTCCATTTCAACGTTTTATGGCAGCCGTATTATTTGGCCGGTTGCAGTGCAATTTGGTGCACACAATTGGCATATGCCATATTTGAAGTGTGCAAATTTTCATGCTTCTATCTTCATTATTAGCTGAGAAAAACGATGTGGTGCATTATTTTCTGAACGCCCCTCGTACATTCACTTTGTTGTGTGTGATACGATCACCTGTTTTGTTTGTTTCTTTGATTTTGCTTGATCCGCGGATGATTGTTTGCTTGGTCAGCGGATCTCTTTTCCGTTCCTGAAATTACGCATAATAGTCAAAGGCAGCGCTTAGGTCAAGCGGCAAGGTAACTGAATTCCGGATTCAGAACCTGGTAGACATACGCTCAAGTCTAACCAATTGTAAATGAGCACCTGACTCTGTTTTTCAGTTAGTGAAAGCAAAGGCAGCTAGGAGAGAAACCTGCAGTCCTACCTCATAAAGATAGACTTATTCTATTGAAGTCTCTAACAATTCCCTCCCCTATGGAACGTCCGATTGACAAAGTGGTTAAAGCGCTGGTCTCTTACGGTAAAGGTGCCGGATTGGAAGCACGGTACCGACACGCTCATGTCTACCCATCTGTAAATGGGTACCTAATTCTGCTCTTTGAGTTAGGGAAGGTGAAGCAACGACGAAAGGGAACTGGTCACCCCATCTCTCGAAGGGTAAAGTCTCATCTAGTATGGTGATCTCTAACACTTCACTCCCCTATGGTAGTATCTCTTATGAGTCTACCTTTTTTTTATCTATGGTCGTATTTTCTGTGAAAATACCTTTATCTTTTTTTACTCAGTGAGCAGGGGCGATTAACCATTAGACTAAGTAGGCTAAAGCCAAGGGGCCCGGGGCTCTTGGGGGCCTGTGCATAAGTTAAAACAATTATGCTAAGGTGTTTGAAAGAAAAAAATTAAAATTATTGCTTATTAGCTGAGGGTGAAACACCAAACAAGCCTAGAGACCCTTTGTAACCGTCTTATTTGTTGTAGGGGCCGTCATATTCGTAACTGTCTTGTTTGAATGTTGGTTATGCGCTTGAATGGTGTAAGCGATGACAGTTAGTTATTTGCTTGAATCAGACGCGAATGTTATTTTTATATGAATGTACAAATAGCTAAAGTCCTCACGGTCGTATCAACATCAACAGTGTCGAGGGAAGGACACTGGAACTCATGATGGGTAAAGTTACAATCCACGGTTTATTTGACAATCACTTTGACAAAGGACGATACAAAAAATCTTGCATATATTGGAAACTTCCTTCCTGATCAAATGGTAGGTAATGTTCCATCAGGTACATGGTTAATCAACATAAAGTACATCAGCATAATCTTGAAGATTCATCTTACAATAGTGAATAGTTGGTTTAACAAATGTTCTCAAAGACGGTTGACCTTTCAAGGACAATCTCTCCTCGTACAACCAAGAGTATAGGATCCAATCATATAGATATTCCCTCCTATCTAGATTGTCAATAGAATATGACTTCTGGATATCATAATACAATCATTAATTTGAAATATATATCCTAGGATGAACTTCTAACTTTTGGTTCACCTTCCATCAAAAGAGCCGTTAATCGTATGACGGCAATTCCAATATTCAATAACGTAGATCCCGTAATTTCAATCAACGAGTTTCAATATAAATATGCTCGAAACTTTCAATGCATAAATGTTCAAGTCTGATCCATTCTGGTCCCAACGCATGAGGGTACCAGCTAGAGGTCGACTTGTAGAAGTTATGTCAATGACGACATTAATCAATAAAATATTTAATCAATTATATTAATACCTTACTCTGTGATGCTATATATGTCTTGAATGCAGTGAGCCGATCACCAAAGTAAAAAGCAATATGCCCGAACACAGGGGCTAAAATACATCAACAGACCATACTGTCTGGTAGGGATCCTGCTTGATTCCCTCAACAGATACGTCATCTCCTTTTGTTTGACAACAAGCGCGTTAATTTCAAAATCCCCCAAAATGTGCGTTCTCGTGCACAATAAATTTAATATACCAAACGTATTACTAATATCTCAGTTGGTGCGTACACTTTTAACAAAGACAGGACCTGAGACTGTCTATGATTGTTAAAGCCTGTTAAGGACTTAAAAAGGACGCAACAGTTACCTTACAACCCCTCCTGAAAAAAAATAATTCTATTAATTTTTTTTTCTTCGTTAATAAACGCGGAAAGGTGAATCAAATTTACATATTCATGTACTAATAATACACCCCCCTTATATATAGTAATGACAAATAGGATGTAGAATTAAATTCAACATCAATAATCAAAAGGTGTAATAAACAAAATTTCCAACCACAATATATCAATTTGGAATAATTGTGGCACCAAGAAAAGAAATTAAAGTATGAAGGATGATGAACTAAAACAACGGGGATGTGAAACCATCAAACCAAAAAAATTAACAAGTGAATTATAAATGATTAAGATGAAATTACATCATAAATGAGAAGTGAATTAATAAACAACCAAAAAGGAATGCAAATAAAACATGCAAAGTGATCAAAGCAATTAATAAACCACGCGAAGTGATCAAGACACTTAGCTGTTTCTAAAATTAATTAGTGACACTAATTAACTATGAGTGCAAAATAATACACTAAAAGTGGTGGTTTCTAGTTCTAAGAACTATTATACAAACTATTATTGTTAACCACTGTGAAATATATAACTAATTAAGTGATCTTAATTGCTAATATCTAATCAAAATTGTTAATGTCTTAACATTGTTACCAATCCCAGTTATTATAATCTCTAATAACCTTAAGAAGTTCCATTATCATTTCCGAAAACAGTCAATAATCCATTAAGTTCCGTTTTATTAAAATTCAACGACATTGAAATGTTATTTTCCGAGTAATCCTGAAAGTTAACATACTCCACTTGGAAAAGCATGTATCTATCACCTTAGAAGGATGATTATATATATTCACAATGTAACGTTCGGAAGGAAATGTTGTCCATTTAAAAACAATAGTTAATTTTCTTTACGTCAATGTTATTGATACAACACTGTTATTGGCTTACAATACTAAAAGTCTGAATAATCAATTTCCATACGCAATACAGTGAAGATATAACTTGAGTAGACGTTAAATAAATCATCAAAGTTATTTTAGCATTACGTTACAATTGCAAGACTGTCTGTGTAGCGGTTCCAATCTCTGTAGGGCGTATTTGCTCTCTTGGATCGCTTGGACACCTAGATAAACAGTCCGCTAACACATTTTGTGATCCTGGTATGGAACGTATGGTAAAACTGTAAGTTTGCAAAGTTATTGAATATCTGGTGGATTTCGCTGACTTGACGTCCTTAGTGTTGAGAGCAGTGAATGCTTTTTGATCAGACTCAACAATGAAATGAGATCCCAACAAATAACGCTCAAGTTTGGTAATTGACCAAACTAACGCCAGAAGTTCCTTATCCAGAACCGAGTATTTCTGCTCCGTTGCTGTTAACTTTCTTGACACATACATCACTGGATGCAAGGTACCTAAGTATTCTTGAAGTAGCACACTCCCTATTCCGTAATTAGACGCGTCACTGCGAAGGATGAAAGGAATGTTTGGATTAGGTAGCATCAAAACCGGAAGTTTGGAAAAAAAATTCTTGATAGAATCCAACGCGATTTGATGTTCTTCCGACCACCGAATCACGTTAGCTGTGCCCTTCCTCAACAATGAAGAGAAAGGAGCAGTAATGGTCGATAAATGAGGAATAAATTTACCGTAAAATTGTATTAGACCTAACAAAGATCGTACTTGTTTCTTTGTTTTAGGAGCTGTAATGTTTAGGATTTTTGTGACGTTACTGTCCTCAGTATATAATTTGCCATGACCAATACGGTGGCCTAAAAACGACATGTCGTGAAAACCCACGAATGCCTTGGATGGCTTAGCTGTTAGGTTAAATGACCGTAAAGTGGACAGTAATGTGTTCAATCCTTGAACATGTTCATCCCATGATTTGCTACCATGTTAGGTAGAAAACTCTTTAATAATACATAAAGACATGTAGTGTTAATAGTCATCAAAAGGAAATGCAGGTGAGTAAGGCCCATATCTCAAAGGCTGAACTAAAGTCTTAGACTGTGGAAATGTAAAGCAGTGCGACAAAAGTCGTTAACGAAGAAAATACCGAGTTAATCGACCCAGTAGAAAAGAAATAAAGATGTAACAAGTGTAGAGTCTGAACCGACAGGATATATGAAAATAAAGAAATGCTAATATGGTAAGACATAGATGAAGTCAAATACCAAGAAGTATCTGTGATAGCAGGAAAGATAAGTCCAAAACATCCGGAAGAATAACAAAGAACGCACCCACTAGACGCAACTATAAAATGCGTGGTGCAGAGTTTTGGACAAGTCGCACGTCTAACAGATGGTGCGCAAAAAGTGAACGATGTTTAACTTTAACAGCTGTGTGAGCGTCAAAATAGTTATTGAAGCGCACAAAAGCAAGCTGTTGACAAGAATTTTCAAGTTCGAACATTCGAACAAATTCAACATTACCAACGTCCTGAAAAAATTTACGAAGTGCATACCAAGTTGTATGCGATGGAATGTTGCGCACCAGAACAGTGCGGTTCAGTGACATCAGATCTCGGCCAGATCGAAACTGAGCCCGAGTATCAATGAAAGTATCATTATTTGTCGCGCGTGCGTAGCGCTGCGAACA
Organism: Oreohelix idahoensis; assembly: GCA_024509875.1. Lineage (NCBI taxonomy): Eukaryota > Metazoa > Mollusca > Gastropoda > Stylommatophora > Oreohelicidae > Oreohelix > Oreohelix idahoensis. The sequence continues at coordinate 136,513 of JAMPIV010014637.1, read as the reverse complement.
ATTACTACGTGCCTGTTTTTCCCTTGATTGCACATTAGTAGGTTTTAGATTATTCTTATTATTCTCTTTATGAGCAGTGTTATTACCAAATGTCAAACAGGTAGATTGCTGATGACGTAATATAGTCACTTTAGGTTTTGCCTGTTTACTGTTAATATTGGGTGTAGTATTCAGACAAATCCCAATTGATTTTTTACAGCCATGATTACTACTATTGTGGGACTGACTATGATTATCATGAATTTGTCTCTCTTGTTGCATCTTAGTTTGTTTACAATGGCCCTTAAAATTGAACTCATTACTATTGTTTTGACGTGGTGGGTATTTTGTCATGGTGATATATTTATCATCAGCCTTACGCCATGACTCAACCTCACCACAATTAGAGCCCTTTCTAATGGAAAACCCTTCATTAGAAAGTTGGCGAGGAAAAGTATATTTCCCTATGAAAAATTTTTTATAAAACCCTGCTGCCTATCAGCATTGAGTGTTTGTTGCTGACTCATTGCTTTTGTAAAATGGTGATTAGCAACTTTAGGTCTAACACTATTAACCTTACCAGCAGGCAGACACCCCTTTGTTGATTAATACAATATCCAAGAGACCATCAACTCTGTTACGAAGTTTTTTTTCCTTTCAATACCCTTTCAAATTTTCGTTACGGTTTTCTTCAACTCATTTAACTCAACAACATTACTGTCTTGAGTAGTTATTTTTCCTTCATCATAAAAAATGGTTGATAATAATTTACCAAGTCTCACTGCTTTCTCTTTTGAAAAGTCATATCTACAGGTAAGAAAAGCAAAATCCTTAAGATCCTGGCTAATTTGAAGTAAGAAATGTTCAATGGCATATTCCTCACAACTTGAACCCCATTTACCTATTCTATCTCCCTCCCGGAAAAAATGATGCAAAATATCCATTATGTCTAATAATTTTTTCTTATCACTATAAGAAGTGTTTCTCGTTCATGTCCAAGAACGGTATATAATATCATGTAATTATTAATATATTATTAATCAACAAAAATAATTTATGCAATGAAATGTTATGATAAGACAAAAGCAATAGACAATTACGACAATAGTGACAAGACAAGATAGTTAAGGACAAATGAAAACAATCGCAGAAATCAAAAAAGTTAGAATTAAAAAAAAAAGAAATAATTTTGCAAAAAGTGCAACGACAACTGCGATCAACAATTAAACAAGACAATTAACAACACATTGTATAAACATTGGTTTGTAAAAAACTAAACAATAGTAAGGTGAGAGTGGACGGATGATACAAACTGAAGACATCATAAAAATAAGGTACCTATAAAAATTACTACGAAAACTACAATGAAACTGGACGTCACTACTAAACAGTCAGGTGTCACAGACAACCAGACACAGTGGACCTAGAATCCTTCGACACACAGTTGTCGGAACATTCCACTGCGGGAAATCTGCAAATAAATCTATAGAACAATTATGAAGGACCTGTGGTGAAACTGGTATGTTCCCTTCATAATTCACCCACCCAACCTCCCGCTATCAACATAGAACATAAAACAAGTATTACAAATAATAAAGAAATGGACATCTTAAAAGAAGAGCTCAGCCAACGAAAACGGTGGAATAAACAACAGCGTTATCAACTTATCTTATTTCCGATATCGAAACGTTTCCCGATCCTTGCAGGATTGCCGAATTAGGAAAATCGGGCGCTGTGTTACTGAGCCTTAGTATCTTGAATGAAGGAAGAACTTGATTCCATTCCACTTTTGTCCTTGAAAATTGAAGTTCCGTGTTGACGGTTGAAGACTTTGAGTGACCTTGGCCTCCATGTTAGGTAATGTCGACTTGAAGTATTCTTACGATCCCAATAGCTTTTTCGATTGAGGGCTTTCGTTCCCAAGAATCCGTTAAAATTCAGAACACACTGTGCCGCCAATTGTAGCCGCTCTTTATTTGTGTTGTGGTATTCGTATACTGTCTTGTTTGAATGTTGGTTATGCGCTTGAATCTTGTAAGCGATGACAGTTAGTTATTTGCTTGAATCAGACGCGAATGTTATTTTTATATGAATGTACAAATAGTTAAAGTCCTCATGGTCGTATCAACACCAACAGTGTCGAGGGAAGGACACTGGAACTCATGATGGGTAAAGTTACAATCCACGGTTTATTTGACAATCACTTTGACAAAGGACGATACAAAATCTTGCATATATATGAAACTTCCTTCCTGATAATAATGGTAAGTAGTGTTACATCAGGTACATGGTTAATCAACATGATGATGATGATGATGATGATGATGATATAATCCCTTTAGCTGTGAGCAGGTAGCTCTTGACAGCCCATTGCCTCTCTGACAAAGGTGCAAGTCTTCCTCAGTTGCTGTGATGATGTGTAGAGTGTATTGTGGATGGTTGGGTGCGATGGGAGTAGTTGGCGTCGCAGGTCTGTTAGTCTTGGGCACTGTAACAGCTGTTATTTCTGCATCATAGCTGGCACAAATTTCTCCGCAAGGGCCAAAGATGCAAGGGTGGTCTTCTGGGTGCTGGTTGGGGTATTTTATCACTGCGCCATATCCAGCATTGATGGTAGCTTTAAATGCAGATCCATCTGTGTAGACATGGATGATGTCTTGTGGATATGAATCTATAGTTTCTAAAGCGATGGTTTTCAGTAGTGGTCCTAGAGTGTTCTTGTCTGCTGAGGGGTCAAAGAGTTCAGTTCTTACTATGGGAGTAGTTGCCTGCCAACAAGGTGGTTCATTATTGACAGTTACCATCGGCTTTCTAACTGCTGGTAGGTGGTGTTTGATGCTAGCTTCTTTTGCATTTTTAAGAAAAGATGTCTTTTGTATTCTGTGTTTTTGGTGCCACTGCTCTATCATTTTCCTATTCTCCTCCTTTGTGTCCATTCTCAGATACCTTTCGTATGTTTCCACTGCTGAACGTTCTCTTCTTAGGTTTAAGGGTTCAATATTGGTGTTGATTTCGCATGCATCTGTCGGCGTTGTCTTCATGGCACCACTCATAAACCGTAGAGCGTGATTTTGGACTTTGTCTAGCTTTTGTAAGAGGCTTTTACTTGCAATAGTTTGGAGGGGGAGCGAGTAGTCAATTACTGGGCGCACATATCCAGTATAGAGTTTGCGTAATGAGTGCTGGTCTGCTCCCCACCCACAGGAAGAAAGGTGCTTAATGAGCCTGAGTCTTGTGGATGCTTTCTCAATCAGCTTGTCTATGTGGGGCTCATGGTAAGTCTACGGTCGAGCTCGACTCCAAGATATCTCGGGCATTCTTCATATGCTAATTTCTCTCCATTCATCCAGACCTCGATGTTGTTCTCATTAACTCTCTTGTTTAGACTGAACAGGCCATACACAGTTTTCTCTACATTGATTTCAAGTTTCCAGAACTGGCAGTATGCAGAGATGGTTGCCAGGTTTTTGTTCATATTTTTGGTGATGGTTTGGAGGTATTTTCCTTTTGTCCAGATGACTAGGTCATCAGCAAATAGTGCTTTTTGGCAGGTGATGACATCTGGGAGGTCATTTATAAATATAAGAAACAGTGTACGACTTAGTGCTGATCCCTGAGGCAGTCCTTCCTCCAGGGTTCTTTGTTTTGATGTTGCTCCACTGAATGTTGTTTGGAGGTTAATCAACATAAAGTACATTAGCATAATCTTGAAGATTCATCTTACAATAGTGAATAGTTGGTTTAACAAATGTTCTCAAAGACGGTTGACCTTTCAAGGACAGTCTCTCCTCGTACAACCAAGAGTATAGGATCCAATCAAATAGATATTCCCTCCTATCTAGATTGTCAATAGAATATGACTTCTGGATATCATAATACAATCATTAATTTGAAATATATATCCTAGGATGAACTTCTAACTTTTGGTTCACCTTCCATCAAAAGAGCCGTTAATCGTATGACGGCAATTCCAATATTCAATAACGTAGATGCCGTAATTTCAATCAACGAGTTTCAATATAAATATGCTCGAAACTTTCAATGCATAAATGTTCAAGTCTGATCCATTCTGGTCCCAACGCATGAGGGTACCAGCTAGAGGTCGACTTGTAGAAGTTATGTCAATGACGACATTAATCCAATAAAATATTTAATCAATTATATTAATACCTTACTCTGTGATGCTGGGGCTATGTCTTGAATGCAGTGAGCCGATCACCAAAGTAAAAAGCAATATGCCCGAACACAGGGGCTAAAATACATCAACAGACCATACTGTCTGGTAGGGATCCTGCTTGATTCCCTCAGCAGATACGTCATCTCCTTTTGTTTGACAACAAGCGCGTTAATTTCAAAATCCCCAAAAATGTGCGTTCTCGTGCACAATAAATTTAATATACCAAACGTATTACTAATATCTCAGTTGGTGCGTACACTTTTAACAAAGACAGGACCTGAGACTGTCTATGATTTTTAAAGCCTGTTAAGGACTTAAAAAGGACGCAACACCCTTCTTGGCTTAATCCGGTCCTGTCAGTGACCGATAACTGCTTGCCATTTTCAGCAGTCAACAACGATGAGCAGTGCTTACCAATTATTCTTAATCTTAACCAGGAATTTACATGGCCCGGCTATCGCCATGGAAGATTTTGTATGATGTCAAAAAAATGTCCCACCACATATGATGTAATTTTGTTTCGAAGATCACAAACTGTTTTGTTACTCTCTCTCTCTTTTTCGATGATTTAGGGCGTACACAACTGCTATGACTGTAACGTTATAGAAGCTTCGAGAGTACCCATATTGAGGACACTGGATAATGGGATACGGTAGAATGAAAAAAAAAAAAATTACAAAATCACACAATTAGTAATACGTCTTACAAAGAGAAAGGACAAGAAAAACCTACGTTGCGGCCACAAGGCCTTCGTCAGGGACAGACAAACAAGAGAAGGAGGGACAGAAAGTGAGAATTAAGTGGAGAACATGAAACTATAGAAATAAGAGAAAAATACTCTCTTAAGTGTTAGCACATATTGGAGCAAAGATGGCTGGATATGAATAAGGTAGAGATACAAAGGACAATTAATGATCGCCTCTTCGAGAACGTCACTGCAGTCGATGAATCAGCAAGGCTAAGATTGCTGGAATGTGGCATTAAGTGTTAAACTAGCATGGGTGTACGGTATAAGATGATGTAGCCGTCGTGTGTACAACCAGCGCACTACAGGAACAGTTAACATTCATACCCTTCGACATATCCTGAGGGAGTCGAGAACCACTGGGTTTGCCCGGAGTGCAGTAATGTCTGTTCTGATCAACAATAACAATATGTTATAATAACTACAATATAAAAAGGTAGTCCCTTTCATTCATTTTTACTCTTTATGCTGGACATAGCATAGTGAAGTCTCTAACACGCCACTCCCCTTATAATACTCTCTTAAAACGGTAAACACCAAGGACCCTCACATATGCAATATTTGTAGTAAACCCTATATATATCCAAATAGACATTCCAGCCGAGCGGGAAACAAGACTGTTTTCCCCGCCCGCCCTCAACATTGCAAGAGTTGTCGCAACGAAATTATTCAGATGTAGTTCCTGTATCTAGAATCACATTCTACTGTGCACCCATCGGAGGAACAGTGCTAGTTTTTTTAGAACAGTAAAGATACCCGTTTATGACTCATATCGTCACCATGATTTATCGTGGAAGTAAACTTATTCGGCGTTCACCTCATTAGTTTTTGGGATGAACTGGGGCCAATTTGTATCCTCGACAGCTGGGATGATACATTAGTCAACAGGAACAGTAGGGATTATGTTCATAGAATAAATGTACCAAGGGATACCACAGACCCAAGAGAAGAAAATACAAAATAGGTAAGAGTGTGAGAGGTGGCCACATGAATGAGAGAGCGTGTGTTGATTTTATTGTTGCTGGAAATTATCTATTAATCTTAGTGGTTTGATTTGGTTCTATTTACTTTACTCGGTCTTTTATTGTACCAATATTGTTATTCTGTAAACCTAGTGCTAACCTTGAACCTTTAGGTAAATATTTTCTTTGGGTTATTTTTCCTATACGGTAAAGGCGCACCATTCTTCTTTACTTCCTCTATATGTAAATGCTTTTTCTTGATATCTTTGGGTAACTTGATGTTGTAAAAACAGTTTTAGTGATAATAAACAACAAGAAAACTTAACTTTGTGTGTTGGTCAGACCCATACCCATTTATCCTTAGTTTTTCCCGTTTGTGTGTCATTGTTGTCACATATTGTTGTGTGTGTGTAGAGTAACCTGTTCTTTCATTAGACAGGGAGGCAAAGACTGTCTTATAATAAAGCATAGTTGTACGGATAAGCTAGATGAGAGAAACCTGCTCACTCTAGAGACATATCTTTCCCTCAACCTACCACCTGTGAAATCTATTTTCTAAACATTCTCGTGTATCTGCCAACCTTTACTTTTTACTTAGACTGGGCCCAATAAACCGACCCCTCTAAGTGCTAGAGAGCGATTGGTTCGCCAGAATAAATTATGAATTTTATTGGAACATTCAGCGGAAACCCAGCTGGATTTGAACTGGAAACTGTACAATACAATGTAGTGAAATCACAGATACAGAACACACAGACAGCTTCGCATTGTACAGCGAACAACTCCAAGAAGCCACAGAGATATTGGACTTAATATTCCATACTTATAAGTGACATTTCAACGTATTTGGACAATACTGAAAACTTAAGAGTAAACCCGCATATTTAAATACAAGACTGAAAACTTAAGGGACCAGGACTTTAATATAACAAGTCTGGAAACCTAGGAATCAGATTCACCAGCCATAAGAGGACTTTAGCTCAAGTTTTCCAGGTAGTGATTTCACAGAGACACTCGTCGTCAGAGGAATTAACTCTAATTTCCCAGACCCAGTCGTAAGAGGAATTCAACTCAAGCTTTCCCAGCAAGTGATTTCGCAGAGGCACCCGCCATCAGAGGAATTAACTATAATTTCCTAGACCAAAGTGATTCGAAAAGCATCTAACCTAAAGTGCTGTGTGTCCATTCTAATCTGTGCAGGAGATTGTGTATACCAATTATTTGGGGTAAGTGTAAACAACTTATTTACTAATGTAAATTCTACAGGTTTCTTGCTAAGTGGTTATATATGAGGCTGACAACCTCACTATACGAAAATAGTATATGCATGAACCACTACTGCAAGAGCTGGTGATTGTTTCTTACTAGTCGTGCGAGAAACCCGACAGCAGAGCGACCCTAGACTCCGGCGGGAGTAGCGACGAGTATTGAGTGATGATTACCTCACATGTGCCTAAGGTGTAACGTACTATCTTATGAGATTTATGTACCTTTTTCAATTGTAATTCAGGCAGATCATTATTCACGCACTCCAGACGCAATTTCCTAGTTGACACCCAGAAGGATATTGGTGAATTTTCATCATATTCCCTGAGTTACATTGTGTGCTGAGGAATTTAATTCTTCTGAGAGGTTAACATTGGTGGGTGGAGCGCATGACAATGGGCCTGTTAGTTTGCGGCGAACAAATGTACTTAGCAGAAGGCATTTGTTTTTCTATTTGTCACAGTTCGTGGTTAAAAGCTAGCAGACGAAGATGAAAGGCGAAGAGTTCTAAGCTAAAAGCAGGGAATCCTCTTCATCATACCCGTTGGGCGGAGAAGGGCCCTGAGCACCGAAGAACTAACTACACCACCGAGACAGGACTCATCTGGAGTTAAGTCTTTTGTGTAAACAGGCACCAGCAAAATACGGACATTATTAACGCCCATCCAAAACCTCAATGAGGAAAAAATTAATTACAATTTCACTAAATCCTTCACAAAAGCCGACGGACCAGATAATCAGTTAACAAATTTGCTCAGCCCTTAAGCACCGTTTGTTCTTGACTTCTGGGAATATCTTGTGAATGCTCCCCTAAGGTAGAAGCGCCATTCATCTTCTATCTACATCTTTGCCAAGAGTAATCTTGCGCGAAGATAGATACCTTGGACGACCTACTTTTAGATACGCTTGCGTGGTGACCATTAGTGGACCACTACTGCAAAGCAAGGGGAGGCAATTCGTGACAAGGGTGAAAGCTGCTGCTGTGGCTCATACGTAGACAAAAAAAAGGAAACGATTATAGACTTATCTTTAAAGAAATTGTTTAAATTTAAATGACATTACATTTAATGTTTCTTCAAACTAAAATAATCCATTTTCGTCTTCTCTCAGAAGCTATTTCAGCTATGCACTGCGCTATAAATTGATATATGTTGTAATCTTCGGCTTACGTTCCAGGTAAAACCGTTGCAATTTCCAGTGCATTAAACCTTTTTTTTTCCTTGTATCTCCTAAATTTGCTTGATGTCTTGTTTCTTTTCTTCCTGTCCATTATAATTTGTTTTCCTTTTTTTTCTATATTTCTCGTCACGTGGACAATTGAAATCCCCAACAAACATGTCAAGAGAGACGTGAACTTGTATGGAGAAATCGTTTCAAGATAGAACATTGTCTTTGGGTTTTATTTTTAGACGAATAAGCTAGAACTTAATGTGCGATGCGAGAAGTGAGACTGATATTGAGAGATGAGAGAATGATAGTGAGATTTGATAAAGTTGTAGTTAGAGGTGAGAGATTGATAATGGGATGAGATAATTGTACAAAACTGTTTGGAGATGTTGGGAGCCTTGGGTTGACTACTGCCTTTATTAGAGTCATAAATGTGGAAGTCTGAAGGCGAACGAGGAAGAAGAAGAAGAAGAAGATAATTGTACAAAAAAAATGAGAGAATGAAAAAGAAAGTTGATAGATTTGTAGTTAGAGGTGAGAGAAGGATAATGAGAGATGGGAGAATTGTACTATACATGAGAGAATGATTGTGGGAGATGAGATAATTGTATATAAAAGATGAGAGAATTATTGTGAGAGATGAGATAATTGTATTTAGAGATGAGAGAATTATTATGAAAGATGAGATGATTGTATTTAGAAATGAGAGAATGATTGTGAGGGATGAGATAATTGTATTTAGAGATGAGAGAATGATGGTGAGAGATGAGATAATTGTATTTAGAGATGAGAGAATGGTTGTGAGAGATGAGATAATTGTATTTAGTGATGAGAGAATTGTTGTGAGAGATGAGAAAATTGTATTTATAGATGATAGAATGATTGTAAGAGATGATATAATTGTATTTAGAGATGAAATTCCCATTTCTGCTGCCAGCTGTATCCTTTTCCCATGTTCATTCAGCGTCTGAACCTTCCAGGCTCCAAATCTGGATGGTCTCCTAAAAGAAAGAGATGTTAGTCAGCAACAAAGACTCCTTTCTGATTTGGCTATTCAGCGTAACTTTATTTTTCATTTTTTTTTTGTATTTCATATCCTGATGTTATTTAAATTTGATTGTACTTGGAAATTTCTATTTACAGCGGGATTTTTCGATTGCTTATTTCTGGACACGAAACCTATCTAGGGAAGATGACCCTTCAACTCATGGCATTTACAAATGCTATACAATTCAGCAGGTCTGGTATATTACACCACTGTTGAACTTGCTGAGTTACTGTAGCCAATTTGCTTTGCAAGAACGCAACCTCAAAAGAGTTAAAACTCGAATCCCTGGGGCACGAAATAAACATATCTGGACTATTTTCAGTATAATCGCTTTGTTGTTTGGAGTCGTCGCGTGTTGATTTGAACAGACAATTTGAGTGCTGTCTTGTTTAATCTTACAAGAGATAGACAATCTTCATTCAGTGCACATGTCGAACAGAAAAACGTTGGTTGTAACAGTAATGATTGGCTGATGGGTCGTGGCGGACAAAGCTGTCAAAAGATGCTGTTGGAAGCACCCAATGATCTGTCTCGCTCAGCCAATCTTTCGCGTATTAAGTTACCTCCAGCCTGCCACAGGACACCAAATAAATATTTGGAATGGTGTTTTTGTGTGTGTGTGTGTGTTTTTTTTTCTATTTAAATGTCAGAAAAATATTCCTATGAAGGTTGAAATATAATTTAGTATCATGTTATCGTGCGCTATATACAGTCTCAAGACCCATATTTTCTTAAGGACATACGCGTTAATTTTGAACACATGCCAAGGGGCAACGATCTGTTCTAGTTCATACAATGCTTCCATGGGTGTTTACTTGTAAAAGTTCTATCTTTAACTTTAATTTAAATATGTCATTGCTTTATTGTCTCCCCTCTTTCTCTCTCTCTCTCTCTCTCTTCATCTCTTTCTCTTTCACATTCTTTGTGTGAACGTACGTGTACTAGTACACTGAGGAAACCTGTTGATAGCATTACAAGGCAGTCCTTGTTCTGGAACCCCCAGGGCAAGAGAGGCAGAGGTAGACCAAGAAGCACATGGGGAAGAGAGCTGAAGACAGATGTGAAAATGATGAGGAGAACGTGGAAAGAACTTGAGATGATGGCACGTGACAGGAGGACTTGGCATGTGTTTGTTGAAGGCCTATCCTCCTTTGGGAGTGGATGGTTATGAATATGCCGTGTAGTAGTAGTAGTAGTAGTAGAAGGAGGAGGTGGAGGAACATTAACAGTAGAAGTAGCAGCAGCAGCAACTTCAGTTATAGCTGACTATGGAAATGCGCCCCTTGAGATAATATCCATCAGCTGCTGTTTTCCCTGTTTTCCTTTCGGCGTGTACTTTTCTCTTCTGCTCGTTGTCAGAACTTCTTTTCGCCCAACATGTGGTAACGTCGTAGGGAACCTCGTTACTTGGTGCGATCGGCAGTTTCATCCCCCCCCCCCCCCGCCCCCGTCCCCAAGGCTGCTTTATATCTAGAGTCTTCATGTCTCTCTTGCACACATCTTTGAACTTCAGCTGTGGTCTCCCGGCTCCCTCCTGTGCCATCTGCCAGTTGTCCGTAGAAGATAACTTTAGGGATGCGACCCATCTTCCATGCCGCAGACATGGCTAAGCCAGTGTAGTCTGCGTATGTGTATGTGCTCAATTACTGAAAGCAATGGTAATATTGATTACTTACTACTGAAGTTAAGAAAATATTAATCTGAAAAGACGCTGAGAATTGTATTTTTGCCAGGGCGGAAATGTAAAAAAAAAGGCAATAATGTACATTTCTTTACCTAGATTAAATAGGAATTTCGTTCGTTCGTTGGTATAATCGAGTAAGTGACCCATCAAGGTAAGATAAAAAATATATGTACGTGTTCTGCCTCATGTTACGAGTGCATTTCACGCGTCTTAATTTTTCCCCTTTCCATCGTCTTTCACCTTCCACCGAGCGAGCAAACCCATCAACACATACATTGGAAAATATTTTAAAGACAGACAAACTTATTGTGACGTACGTCTAGTTTGACTAGTGAATTTTCCCTGATATGATGGATGATTTAAAGGGACCTTTAGCTTTTCATAACATTAGAACCCCTGAACATTTGTTGTAACTTTTCGTTTGCCAGAACGCATTCCACCGGGACTCATGTAGGATACAGCGACGAGATCAAAGAGACAGACCGAGGGATCTTAGGGGAGACTATCGGCGCTATCAAAGACAGTAGTTTTCCCTGATACGAGACGCAGTTGCTTGCCGCTAATTTCGCGTCTCGGTGTCAATCGAGGAACCGGGCGAACGGGGGAAAGCGAAACGGGCAGCAGCGAGCGGATACGAAGACCAGGGGGCGGCTTCTTCTCTTGATTTGGCGGTCAGATCCCCAAAAGTTCGTGGGATCAAATAAGTCTGTCTTTACTCTCCTCCAGCACGCTGGGAAGCAACTATTAAATCTCTACATTTTCTATCACTGAGCTTTCCATCATCATTTTCCACTCTAAACCAGACCACTATTTCTACGACTCTTTTCTCTCAAAATAAATTTACGACAATATTTGGGGGCTCGTCCGGGATCTTGAGCTACATTTGAGGCAATCGCATAGCCGGGTTAAAGATATTTTGAGTCTGATTTAGTTTGGGTCTAACTAGGTAGAGTGTGAATGATTTGTCTTTGTGAATTAGGGAAATAAATAAATAATTACACCCCTAGACAAACGTTCTTTAAGTATTTGGGTTGTCCACACAGCATATTTACAGGTTGTTTTCTCTCCACAGCAGTAGAAAGTACAGATAAACAAATATATTTGCTATTTTAATTATCCTCTGGCGGAGATAATTATATTTCTTTCTGTATAAAAGTTGCTGGGATTGCGTGATTGTTTTACAGTCACTAAGGTTTTTGAAGTCAAAAAGAGTTGAGCTTAGCTAAAGACGGATTGTTCTGATTTTTAAAAATTAAGTTAACAACGTCTCATCTCAATAATTGACTTTAGGGACGGAGTTTGTTGTCAGAGATTTAAAATTTAGGGGAAATTTTTTTTCCTTTTAAATTGTTTTAATATAAATTTTTCTCTACTGTTAGTAATAGTAGATTCTTTTCCAGTGTAACTTACCATTTAGTGGCATAGTCGCTTGCGTTTAGAGCCTTAATTGCCAGATAATAGCAGCGATAAGTTTGCACAGTACAGGTAGGAGGTAACACAGGTAAATTTATACTTGTGTTTTTTTTTTCTCGTAGCGGTTCAGAGTTCCTCCCTTTCGCGTTTCTTCTTACTAGTTCTCTAAGCATACTTCATCTTATTCTTTAACAATGGCAGAGAGGATAAAGATGAGGTCCATCTTGAGGCTGGAAGCGAAAGAGGCAGGATTAGATGCAGAAGCTGCAAACGCGTTTATTAACCAGGAATTGGAAATATATGACGCGGAGCAACAGAGAGCCGAAGCTGAGAGGAAGGCGGAGCAACAGAGAGCAGAAGCTGAGAGGAAGGAAGAGAAAGAAAGAACAGAGAGGAGAGAAGCCCAGGAGAGGGCAGATAAGAAAGAAGTGGAAGAACGTCTTTTGGAACAGAAGAAAATTGAAGCAGAGATGGAAACTCGCAGAGAGAGAGAGAGAGAGAGAGAGAGACAAGGAAAGACAGCATCAACTGGCGCTTAAGGCTCTAGAGAGTCGGGGCGCCTCTACTTCGACTAACGGAGAGCCGTCTTCGCCCCAGTCTCAATCAATGGACCTCTCCAGTACTCAATCTGCCCAATTAACTGCTATGTCGTTTTCTTTAGAATCTTTTCCTAGCCCTAACGAAAAAATTGACAGCTACCTAGAAAAATTCGAGAGACTCGCGAATCTTTATGGGTTAGAGAGTACCCGCTGGGCGCTCAAACTTTCAACGTCACTGAAAGGCAATGCTTATGACGTGTACACAAAGCTGGGACCGAATCAACATGATTACGACATGTTGAAAAAGGCCTTACTACAGCAGTTTGAGATGACTGCCCGAAAGTTTCTGCAGTTTTTCAGAAACAGCCGAAAAGAGAGCACGGAAACATTTCCCCAGTTCTCTTCACGTCTCACGAGTTATCTGACAAAGTGCATTTAATTATCTGACCTACCTCTTTCATATGAGGGACTCCTCGAACTTGTTCTTGTGGAGCAGATAAAATCCACTTTGTCGAATGAAACACGTAGATTTTTGGCGGAACAGGGGGCAGTCAGGCTTGAAGACATACTCAATAAAGCCGAACGCTATAGCAATGCAATGGCCGAACTTCCCAGCACTAAACGTAAACCCACCGATGAGCCATCTCGAAAACAGAATCTAGAACAGGCATCCTATTCTTCCACTTCCTCTCAACATTATAACCAACGAGATAACAATACCCAGAAACCTCCCCAGGAAAAATCGAAATTCTACAAAACCCGATACCCCCCCAACAACAATTCTGATCAACCCAACAAGCCTACGTGGCAGCGCGGCCACCAAGGTCAAGGAAAAGGGAAGACCCCTACACCAGGAACGTCTGATCAGGGCAAACAAACCGGTGCAAACCGCATTGGATGTTTGCATACAGCCTCGAAAGGTAGAGTCAATGTCAGTGATTCTCAACCTGAGGGGGACCGACCCTCAACTCGAGGAACTGTAATTTTGAACGGTACCTCCACTACTTGTCTTTTTGACACTGGATTAAGTTTTGATTGTATTGTCGCTAGGCACCTAGTCAAACCCGGTCAGGAGACAGAGGAAACCGTCAAACTTAGTGGAGTTTTCAGGAGTGATGCACCCAGGACGCTTCCTATCGCACTGGTAGAAATACACTCTGACTTTGTCAGAGGAGTTATTAAAGCGGCCATAATGGATGATCCGATCTACCCAGTTATCCTGGGATGTAGATATGTGTTCATTGGGAGACCTAAGGAGCCGATTGTGGCAGCGGTAACCACAAGAGGGCAAGCCAAGAAGGAGAGGGAGCCTGCGCCAAACTTGTTGCCGAATGAACTGAAGGAGGTGCAACAAAAGGACCCTACTCTGGCGCCCTGCTTTAAAAAACTGCCCATGGCTAAGGACCCCAGACACAACGGAGACATCTTTTCTAAGGATGGTGTATTGTATCGTAGAACGGGCAACCCGGACACGGGGAATAACCAGCTCCTAGTACCGACGCAGTACAGAAACCAGATCTTAGAAATGGGGCACTCTCTTCCCTTTAGCGGACACATGGGAAAAAACGCCACTATTCAGCGAATAAAAAACCACTATTGGTGGCCAGGAATGAACTCTGACATTGTCAGGTACGTGAAATCCTGCGCCCAGTGCCAACGGGTAGCACCCAAGCACTTGACACCCCCAGTACCTATGGGGCAAATGCCAATAGTAGGGACTCCATTTGAACGGGTTACTGTCGACATTATTGGTCCTCTGGAAAAGACCAAAAGAAGGAACAGGTTCATCCTGACCTTAGTTGACACTTGCACTATGTGGGCCGAAGCCGTACCGCTACCATGCACTAATTCCAAGCATGTCGCAGAAGCCCTTGTGCAAATTTTAACACGGTTGGGATTCCCTCAAAAAGTTTTGACGGACAATGGATCCCAATTCCGTAGCCTGTTAATGGAGGAGATCTTTAAGATCTTGAGGGCCAAACATATCCACACAAGTCCCTACCATCCGGCCGGAAATGGGCTCGTGGAACGTTTTAACGGTACCCTCACCATGATGTTACGTAAGCTGGGTCAGGAGAAACCGGACGACTGGGACCAATATATATCGGCTGCCTTATTCGCCTACCGAGAGGTACCCCAAGCGTCTACGGGTTTTGCGCCAGCTACACTTTTATTTGGCAGACCTATTAAGGGGCCACTAGAAGCCTTACTTCGGTCCCTGACAGACCAGAAGGCTGACGAGACAGTCGTCTCTGCAAGCAAGTATGTATCTGAGCTTAAGGAAAGGCTAAAGCTAGGATGGGATCTAGCTACTACCAACCTTAAGAAAGCCCGCGCTAAAATTACTAAAAGATACAACAAAGCTGCAAAAGAGAGAGAACTACAACCAGGGGAGAAAGTCCTATTGCTACTTCCAACCGGAAGCAATAAACTTCGCATCGGATGGCAAGGACCGTTTACCGTCCTTAAAAAGATCTCACGTACCAACTACAAGATCTCCATCAAAGGAAAGGAGAAGGTCTTCCACATAAATCTGCTAAAGAAATATTTGGAAAGACCGGTGCCATCCTCCGAGCATCTCCTGGCTGTCGCCATAGCAACGGAAGACGAGGAAGATGATGATGGTTGCATGGAGTATCCACTGCAACCCACAGAATCCTTTAAAGATGTCAAGTTCGGCGACAATCTCTCACCAGAACAACAAACAGAAACTAGGGCTCTACTAAAACAGTACAGTGCAGTTTTAACGGATGTACCTGGTCGAACAAATCTCATTGAATTTGATATGAAATTAACAAACGAGACCCCTGTTCAAACCAGAGTTTACCCCATCCCGTACGCTAAAGCTGATGCACTTCGCGGAGAAATAGACAAGCTGCGTCAGGCAGGAATTATCAGTGAGTCTACATCTCCTTACAGCTCGAGCGTAGTGCTGTTGCAGAAGCCCAATAAGGAAGTTCGGCTGTGCATTGATTACAGGTTGCTAAACGCTGTAACGGAATTCCAGCCCGAACCTCTCCAAACTGTTTCTGAGTTGTTCACCAAGCTCAGCAAAGCTAAGATCTTCTCCAAGATTGACCTCAGTAAAGGTTATTATCAAATACCAGTCAAGGAGGAAATTAAACCTTTGTTAGCTTTCAGCACTAGTGAAGGACATTACACATTTAACGTGATGCCGTTCGGTTTGCATAACGCACCAGGAGTGTTCACCAGGATGATGAGGAAGCTTCTAGAACCTTTGCAAAGTCCCCATATCCATAATTTCATGGATGACATCTTAATTGGATCGGAAACCTATGAAGAACATATTGCTACGGTTGCTATGCTCCTCAGGAGACTACAGGAAACGGGTCTCACAGCCAGACCTAGCAAATGTCTCATCGGGTTTGAACAGTTAGACTTCCTGGGGCACACTATTTCTCACGGATGCAGTTGGCCTATTAAGAAGAACGGGGAGAAAATAGTGGCAGCAAAAAGACCCCGAACGAAGAAAGACGTACGTTCCTTCATATCGCTATGTGCATACTATCAGAAGTACATCCAGAACTTCAACGGACTGACGGCACCTCTGACTGACCTCACTAAGAAAGGTTGTCCTGATAAGGTCATATGGGATCAAAAGTGCGAACACGCATATAGCACTTTGAAAGGACAGTTGTCTGCATACCCCATCTTGAGGTTGCCTGACCTCAAGAAACCTTTTGTACTGAGAGTCGACGCGTCAGGTCAGGGCATCGGGTCAACACTGCTTCAGGCGGATGACAGTGACCTGAACATGCTATTTCCAGTTGCCTATGGCAGTCGGAAATTAAATAAAGCGGAACGGAACTACAGCGTAGTTGAAAGGGAATGTCTTGCTCTGATTGACGGTATCAGACGCCATCATGAGTTTCTTTATGGTACATCGTTCACGGTGCAAACAGACCACGCTCCGTTAGCATTTCTTGGTGCCAATAAAGAATTTAACGCTAGGATCATGCGTTGGGCCCTCCTTCTAAGCGTTTATTCTTTCAAAGTGGAATATATTCCGGCAAGACAGAATGTCGGGGCTGATTTCCTGAGTAGAAACTGGTCTACAGAGGAAGAAGAGCAAACTGAAGATACCACTCATCCTAAAATCACCAATCAGGTCACCTCCATTGTCAAAAATGAAAACATGAAAAATGGTTTCATGTCTAAAAGTGGGGACGATTGTGACGTACGTCTAGTTTGACTAGTGAATTTTCCCTGATATGATGGATGATTTAAAGGGACCTTTAGCTTTTCATAACATTAGAACCCCTGAACATTTGTTGTAACTTTTCGTTTGCCAGAACGCATTCCACCGGGACTCATGTAGGATACAGCGACGAGATCAAAGAGACAGACCGAGGGATCTTAGGGGAGACTATCGGCGCTATCAAAGACAGTAGTTTTCCCTGATACGAGACGCAGTTGCTTGCCGCTAATTTCGCGTCTCGGTGTCAATCGAGGAACCGAGCGAACGGGGGAAAGCGAAACGGGCAGCAGCGAGCGGATACGAAGACCAGGGGGCGGCTTCTTCTCTTGATTTGGCGGTCAGATCCCCAAAAGTTCGTGAGATCAAATAAGTCTGTCTTTACTCTCCTCCAGCACGCTGTGAAGCAACTATTAAATCTCTACATTTTCTATCACTGAGCTTTCCATCATCATTTTCCACTCTAAACCGGACCACTATTTCTACGACTCTTTTCTCTCAAAATAAATTTACGACACTTATGAAATGATAAATAAATTAAAACTGTGAAGTAGTTGTAATGCTTTAGTTACATTAATCGCGACGATTCTCATGTGCTGCCTCTCTATCTTCTATGCACATTGGATTTCTGACTTACCTGGTCACAATCTTTTGAAGCAGTTTTCATTAACATTTCTTGTGGTACCAGGTGTGAATTCTAAGTAGGGAAATTTTCTGACCATAGGACACAACTTTTCTTTGGAAAAATTACGAAACGTTTTCCGAATCTGTGCTGTTTGATTTCAAACAGTTGTCTGTGCTTTTGCAAAAAATATTTAAATAATGGTGTCACGGGGTCACGTTTTGCCAGAATCGTAAACATTGATGATAACATTACGATTTTCATTTTTAAGGGTTGCAGCTTCAGCGCATTTTAAGTCAAAATAGCACAAAAATAAAAATTGGGTTTTCTATTTGCGTAGAATCATATCTGAAACCAAATGTAATAAGTGGAATCCTAATTAGACGACAAGATGTAGTAAGTCGAATCCTATTAGACGACAAGATGAAATAAGACGAATCCTATTAGACGACAAGATGTTGTAAGTCGAATCCTATTAGACGACAAGATGTAGTAAGTCGAATCATATGAGACGAATAGATGAAATAAGTCGAATCCTATTGGACGACAAGATGTAATAAGTCGAATCTTATTAGACAAAAAGATGTTGTAAGTTGAATTTTATTAGTTGACAAGATGTAGTAAGCCGAATTCTATTAGACGATAAGATGAAATAAATCGATTCCTATTAGGCGACAAGATGTAGTAAATCGAATCTTATTAGACGACAAGATGTAGTAAGTCGAATTCTATTAGACGACAAGATGTAGTAAGTCGAATCCCATTAGACGACAAGATATAGTAAGTCGAATCCTGTTAGACGACCAGATGTATTAAGTCGAATTCTATTAGTCGACATGATGTAGTGAGTCGAATCCAATTAGACGACAAGATGTTGTGAGTCGAATCTTATTAGACGACCAGATGTCGTAAGTCGATTCCTATTAGACGACCAGATCTAGTAAGTCGAATCCTAGTAGACGACAAGATGTAATAAGTCGAATCTTGTCGAGACTAGCAAGAAAGACATGAAGGCACTGGACGTAAATCCAACAACCATTGAGGACGAAGCTGCCGATCATACCAAGTGGAGATGGTCACTACGGCGCCACCTCAGATTAGGCGAAAAGAAGCTCTTAAACAAGCAGTAGAGAAAAGATCACGCCGACAGGAACGCTAGGCACAAATAAAACATCAGCCTAGGACATTACCTCAAGGGTATATCATCCCCTCATCAGCATAGTCAGTTCTGACTGGAGGAAACTACCACTAACAAAGCTATCAGGTGTAACATGTCGAATCCTATAAAAAAAAAGAGCAGATGTAATAGCTCGAGACGCTTGAGTTTATAAGAAAATACTAAAACCATAGTGTTTTACATTTGTAATATTCTATTTTTAGTTGTAATAGTGTTTTTGGTGGCTGTTTCGTAGGTAATAATATTCTAAAACTGATCTGCAATTTTATTCATGAATCTTACTTAATTTCCCAGCAGAGTTTAATTATCGTGCGTGGCTAGAATTTTTTGGGAGTTGCATACGTCAAACCACTCAGTACGGCCACCGAATGCTGTAGGGCCGGCCCTACAAGAAACAGTACAACGCCCAATGTTTTACGCAAAAAGAGAAACGACAGGATGATGCTGATAAACAAAAAGTGTTGTAAATGGGTAGGTAGGTAAAAGTTCCCGTTACACGCTCATTGAGGCATATTGGGAATATTGTGTTAGGCCCATATTTTCTTGGCCATCGGCACACTAGGGGTGATGTGGTCAGCATCACGCCGGCTGCTTAACCTTCCCAGAGTTGTTCTGGTACCCAATTCATGAGGCTGGGTCGACCCCGGAGCCGTTTGTGGTCTAAAAAATCCCACCTCAACTTGGAACCGAACCATGGACCACTGCGCTACCGCGGCTCCTGTTGTAAACAGGGAAAAATTTCCAAAACTCTCCGGTTTTATAATACAATAATCGAGTAACCGAACTATTTGGAACCAAGTTCGATTCGGTTGATCAAATTATTTGGATAATCATATATACAAATTATTAAAACTATTTCTATGCTTTACTGCACATACCTTCGAATAAATAATCAGAAAAGAATTCAATAAGCAGCAGACGTAAAATACTTCAGCCTTACAGTTAGTGCACAAAAAGTAGATACTGTAATTTTGGCTGTGGCGCTGGTTTGAATAATTGACGGTTCGAATAATCGAAGTTCTACTGAAATTGTTAATAATATAAATTAATGCTATCAACCAGTTTCCAAAGTGCGTGTCCTCTGCATCCCCAGCATTTGATTATCATCTCTTGGTACACTGGCACCTGTCTGTTTCTTCTCATCATTTCCACATTTGCGAAACTGGGTATGAAAGGGAGGGGTGGGGGGGGGGGGTCGAAGTGGCCCACAGGTATGACGTCTTCCTTTAATTCTAAAGGTACCGGGTGTGCTCTGAGCACAGGGAATATATCTGATGAAATTTGTTCTTAATCATGTCATACTCCCCTTTGATCTCCTGGGTAGTGAGATCGGATGCCTATCCCTCTTGGATGAGGAAAAAAAATAGGAGACCCCGTGTGAAAATTGCGCACGTTAAAAATCCCTCTGCAGTTGGAAATCGTAAAGTATAGTCATAGGTCACTACCGTGGCACAATTTAAAAATTAGAAAACCTATCCACCACAAAAATATTTTTAGAATGTGTGATTCCAAACAAGAGGACATTTTATGCCTTTTTGACGTAAAAAAGGTGACAATACAATCCACAAAGTACGACAAAAAAAAAGGACTTATTAATTCCAATCTATTAATGCATGACTGTGATGACTAGAGTTAGTTTTATAAAGGTGTGGTGAAGTGGGATGTTATAAATACTTATAGGGGACTTAGTGTACTGACTGAGATCAGCTGTGAAGGTATCTATATCTATTAAAAGTAGTGTATTATAGATAACCTTACTTGCTACCACATATCTCTTATCTCAGTCAGAATTATTCTGGAATAGTGTGATGCTACGTTATGTGTCTAGGGTATGTGTATGGTGAAGTGTAAGTCACAACAACAGACAGATAAACAATTTAATTTAATCCACTACTCTTAACAACACTGTGACACTCACATACATATAACACTCTATGAGAATAGCTTAAAGAAGTCACTCGTAACGGTTCAAATAACAATATGTATTCATTACTAGCATGAATGAATATGTGTCCTGATTCAACTACAAGGGAACCAGGAATCACAATCAATTTAAATTACAAGTTATGTACAGAATGTATTTAATATGAATATTGTAGTGACATATATTAGTACAAATGTTCTATGTGTGTCAGTTGTGTAGTAGTAAAATGAGGTAATACTGGTTTTGTTTTGTTCAAGCTCTGTTGGTATTGGTCATCATGACTTCAATAGTTTGTCTTTAGGGACCAGTATTGGAGATGTTCACAGTTCATGATTTTAAGACAAGTAAATTCCCCTCTGAATAGTATTTTTATAAAGTTATCTCAAGATGAGGGGACATAATGTTGAGCTCAGCTGGCCAACTCTGCTTATCTTGAGTGATGGCGGCAGGAAAGGACTCCTCTGCTCGAATTCTCCTCTGGGCTCAGGAGACACCTCACTGATAGCTAAAAAGACCCAGGAGTATGCTGTCCGACTCTGGATTCAGCAAATCTCTGACCAGATGCTGCTCAGTACCATCAAGACCACTGTCCCTGAAATCAAGAAGGATGTACCTTCTACTTCATAACTAATTTATATTCTCTTTTACACTGATCACAATACAGCACAAACATTGCGTTCAGAGCCTTAGGCCAACAGTCAGCTTCATTTGAAATACTTTATTCCAGTATTACCCTTCTTAATGGTTACTACGCCTCTGCACTTCCAGCATTATTTCTTTCTAGTCCATCATCCAGGTGTCAGTGTACTATTTGGCCATTCCATGCCGTTTTACTTCTCTCCGACACCCTCTGTTCAGGCTGGAGCATTATAGGCTTTACCTCACGTTTGCCACTGAACTACACATATATATACAGGCATAAATCAACAATTCACATTCAATTTTTCATTAAAAGATACTGAATGGTTCAAGCTTACCACAATTTCATGGAAATAAACACAGATACGTTGATTAGTAATGAATTCTGGCACAAACTGGCACAAATTCCGTTCTGCCTATGTTCCAGGCTTTTATTTTAGCAAAAATGTGAGCTGGCTTCAACGTACTGTCGCTTTATCAAGCTTATTTGAATTAGTGGTCTCGAACTAACGCTCCCAAGTGTGTATATCAGCGAGACTGGCCAATGAGCCACGTTTCGACAAGTGTTTGAAAAAATGTTATCGTTTCCCGTCTCCCCTAACAACCAAGATAGTATTTATAACCCGACCAATCGTGGTTAGGCTTTCATTTGTTGCGCTCCAATCAATTTGGAGTTTACATGGTAGGCTATTTATGTAACGTAAGGTTTTTTCAAACACGTTATAAAAAAAATTTTATGAGCAGAAATGATTTTATGCTGTCAGGCACCCCCAATATTTTATTTTGGGTAATATTTATTAATTCCTGGACTATTTGCGTAACGTTTTACATATTATTTGTCAGCAAACCCTAAGGAACCCAAAAATACTAATTTAAAGGAGCTACGTGGCTGCGTTCAAAATATGCAATTTCTTCTATCTCCTGTTTAGAAGATGTGCTGTCTGGGTACTGTTATGTGTTCAAACGTAAACCCATATAATGTTGTCTTTTCTAATAAGAGTCTGTTATGATTTATAAACCTAACTCTGGGAAAGGGTAGTGTATTTTATCACTGTCCGTCTGAAAAAAAATTAGTGCATGTAGACTTACACGCGTGATGGTAGTAATTGTGTATCGCGCGAAGCGGGTTTAGTGTTCGGCTTTCTGCCTCTCCCTTCTCTTTTTATCCCTTTAGTCCATCTGTTCGTTCGTTTTGGTAACGCAGTATAATTAATGTTAGGGTTAATTTAGGTCATTACGCAGTACGTCTCAATGCTTTTCCAAGAAATACAGCACACGTTTCATTGAAGAAGGCGGGTAATAATATAGTAAGCTTTACTATCAACGTGAAAGCGTTACAATTTGCAGACGAAGCAGAAAACAAGGGGGATTTCGAGTACATTCTTTGGGACAGCACTGTCATTTTACCATTGCTCTTCTCTTTATTAATTTTATTTGTTAGGCTTCATATTTAATTGATAATTTATATATGTGGATTAGAATATTCCATGACACCTCCCCTCTTAAAACAGACATTATATGTCAGTCCTTTATTCTATATACACATAGAGAAATTTATTATTATTTCTGGGGTTTACGGTGATTCTCATCACACGGATGGCGGCTTAAAAAATCCGCTCCCAGATTGGTTTTTTTCCAGATATATATTCAATGCTAAAATTATATGGAGCCAGAAGCAAAGACCATCGGAGTAACCTAGAGTTCTCATGCTTAGCCTGTGCTAAAAACGATAAAGGTTTGTGGTCAGTTTGCAACTTAAATGCCTTCCCATATAGATAAATATTGAATTTCTTTATTGCCCATATTACTGCAAGACATTCTTTTTCGCTAGTTGAGTAGTTGATTTCAGCTTTATTCAACTTTCTGCTAGCATATGCCACTGGGCTTAATTCCCCATCCAATGCATCTGATTTCTGTAGTAAAGTTGCACCTAGCCCAATATTACTTGCATCCGTCCTTACTATGAATTCTTGACTTAAGTCAGGTAATTTCAAAATGGGTTTACTTGTGAGCTTTTCCTTCAATTCTTGGTAAGTCATTTCACATTGTGGTGTCCATGTAATGCGATCTGGAAGTCCTTTACGTGTCAATTCCGTTAAAGGTGCACATATGGAATTAAAGTTTTTGATATACTTCTGGTAGAAACCACATAATGAGACAAAGGATCTCACGTCCTTCTTGGTTTGTGGTCTCGGGGCTTTCTGTAGTTTCTCTAAATTCTTTGGGTCAGGGGTCATGTTTCCCTGATAAACTGTGTGTCCCAAAAATTCCAATTCTTTACATCCAACGCAACATTTGGTTGGTCGGGCTGTTAAATTTGCCTCCCTAAGTCGATCAAACAGCATGTTCAGAGAGTCAATGTGTTCCTCAAATGTTTCTGTTGCTATAAGGATATCATCCATAAAATTTTTTATACAGGGATTATTCAGAGGATCCAATAATTTTCTCATCATTCTAGAGAAGACACTAGGCGCATTCTTCAATCCAAATGGCAATCTATTAAACTCATAGTGTCCTTCTGAGGTACTAAAAGCTAGGTATGGTCCAACCTCAGGCTTTACTGGAATCTGATAGTATCCTTTACTCAGATCCACTTTTGAGAAATATTTAGCTTTATTTAGTCTGGCAAACAGCTGATTTGTATCCGGCAATGGATCCACCTGTCCTTCTGTAATAGCATTCAGTCTCCTGTAATCTATACAGAGTCTATGTTCTCCAGAGGGCTTCCTTAAAAGTACAACACCGGAACTATACGAAGACTCACTGTGCGAAATAATTCCTTCCTTCAACAGATAGTCTATCTCTTCCTTCAAAGCTTTTTCCTTAGCAAACGGAATCGAATATGGTTTCATACAGACAGGTGTGGAGTCTATTAATTTCATATCATATTCCAATAGGTTTGTATGCCCTGGTCGGTCTGTTAACACCTCTGCATGATTATTTAGAACCTGTTGCACTCTCTCTTTCTGAGTTTTCGTTAAATGTGTACTGATTTTCACCTGTGCTGCTGTCTCACAGGTGTGTAATGGATATTCAAATGATGAAAGTGGTTCCTTTTTCATCTCCATGGCGATGGACAAGGTCAACAAGTGTGTCTCTTCCTGATGTTCTCTTTCCAAATATTTCTTCAGGAGATTCACATGATAGATTTTTTTCTTTCCCCTTCTTATCTATCTTATAATTTGTTCTAGACACCTTCTCTAGAACTGTATATGGACCCTGCCATCCAATTTGTAACTTATTCTGACTCCCAGGCAAAAGAAGCAGTACTTTCTCTCCCACAGCCAAATTTCTGTCTTTCGCCTTCCTGTTATAATAGGCAGCATGTTTCTTCCTGGCTTGTTTCAAATTTTCATTGGCAAGTTTCCAGCCAGTTTTCAACCGAGTGGTCAGCTCATTCACATATTGGTATGAAGATGTAATGTTTTCCTCTGCCTTTTCATCAGTCCACGTTCTTAACATAGCTTCAAGTGGACCTTTTATTGTGTGGACCTATTTGTCCATGCACCGGTATGGTCTCTTCCACTCGAAGCTTTATAGTGATGATTTTTCCTCCCAGAATTATCATTCACAAAACGACCGCTACCAATTTTTCTTTTGGGGCTTTCTCCCCACTTAAAATTCTTGATGAGAGATTTCCTCCCTACATCCTCTTCCTCCAGGTTGTTTAAGTCCGATTGAGGGATTGTCGGCTTATCCTGGGGTAAGACATCTTTTTGCACTCTCCGCATAGTGGCCATTGTAAAACAGTTAAGTGAAGCTTGTCCGTGAAAAGGGGCTTCCCATTCCATTTGGTCCACCTTATCAAATTTATTTTTCCTTTTATTGTCAGGCCTGATTTTGCCCCATGGCGTGTCCAGGTCCTGATCCATGTTCCCACTTGTGGGTGTTCCCTCATGTGCTATACTACACCTTTCTACAAAGTTCTCAATGTCCCATCTTGCTTTGGGCCAATAATAATTGTGAGCCACCTTTTGAATGATGGTACCTATCTTCTCATGGTCCCCATCTGGTTTCACATGTAGGCTCCTTATTAATTCTGTCCTATATCTCTTTGGAAGAACCAGCTGTCCGTGACCCTTGGATCTAGCTCCAGTCTTCCTATACATCAACTTGTTTTTCATATAAAAATCTCCCTTGCCTGGAGTTGTATGACAAGTTGACAATTTTCTGAAACAAGGCTTGAGTGTTTTATCCCCAGCCTGTGCCTTCCTCATCTCTTCTGGAGTGGTATCTAACATAATATCCTCCTCCTGTCTTGAGGTCGACCTGACCTGAAGGGTTGCCATATACACAGGTTTCCTTCTGCAACGGTCAGTGTCATGATTGTCCATCTGACAATTCTTACACCACCTTTTTCCTTGGTTGAAAGATTTTCCTTTCATCATATTTCCTTTCATCGAATTGTGGGAATTTATTTTTATTGTCATACCGTGGCCTATCAAATTGGTGCTTACCTTTATTTTGATCCTTAGGATCAAATTTATTAAAGTTCTGTGGTGCCCTAAAGTTGTCCACCTGTTTCTTTTTATTACCTGTTACCTCTGCTTGAGCTGCTTGATACCTTTCAGCAACATTTAGCAACTCACCCAGCCTCTCTGCACCTTGTTCCATGAGAAACTTTCTCAGGTCTGGAGCCATGGACTCTCTTAGTTGCTCTATAAGGACCATTTCCTTAAGATCTTGGGTTTTCCCCAGAGAAGTCCATTTCTCCAAGTATGTCTCTATTCGTGCAGAGAACTGGTGATAGGTTTCACCTGACAGTAGTTTAGCATTCCTAAATTTTTTCCTGTAAAACTCTGCATTCTTTTCATACCTTAACAAAAGAGCCTGCTTTAGCATGTCATAATTTTCCTGATCACCTCTGCTCATTTTTGCAAAAACTTCATAAGCTGCCCCACGAAGTCCCTGAGATAACTTTAAGCTCCACCTTTCTCTCTCTAACCCATACGTGGTAGCTAATAGTTCGTACCTATTTATATAGCTCTCAATATCATCGTCTTTCTCAACAAAATGATCTAAATGAAAATTCATAGCTGAGATTGAGGCTCCCTGAGTAACCGTAGCATCAGAGGCAAAGGGGCTGGCACCATTTTCAGGAGCATGGCCTTGAAACTCAAACTCCCTTAGTCGTAACTCATGTTCCCTTTGTAATCTTTTATCTTCTGCTTCCCTTTCTGCAGCTAATTTTCTTTCTTCTCTTTCTGCAGCTAATCTCTTGTCTTCTCTTTCTGCCTCCAATTTCTTAGCCTCAGCCTCAATCTGCAACCTCTTAGTCTCAGCCTCAGCTTCAAATTGTAACTTCTTAATTTCCCTTTCAGCCTCTAACCTTCTTTCGGCCTCTTTTTCTAATCTTCTTTCTTCGCGTTCAATAAATTTGTCACATTCCGTTGTGACATAGGCAACCATAACTTGCCCATCTAATCCTAACTCTTTGCAGTCTGAACCGCAGCAGATCGAAATTTGGCCAGGTCCGCCATTGTCTATCATGTAACTTAATACAATGTCTAACCAACAATTCAATCTCTAATGGACAACACAGGCACCGTGAGCTCAACCTTATTTAATTCCACCCAAGGATACCTTTTAATTCTTATATTCCCTGAAGTGAATTACCCCCAATATTTTTAATAGTTAAAGATTCAAAATCCCAAGAGCGAGACCCCAATATATGTGGTGAAGTGGGATGTTATAAATACTTATAGGGGACTTAGTGTACTGACTGAGATCAGCTGTGAAGGTATCTATATCTATTAAAAGTAGTGTATTATAGATAACCTTACTTGCTACCACATATCTCTTATCTCAGTCAGAATTATTCTGGAATAGTGTGATGCTACGTTATGTGTCTAGGGTATGTGTATGGTGAAGTGTAAGTCACAACAACAGACAGATAAACAATTTAATTTAATCCACTACTCTTAACAACACTGTGACACTCACATACATATAACACTCTATGAGAATAGCTTAAAGAAGTCACTCGTAACGGTTCAAATAACAATATGTATTCATTACTAGCATGAATGAATATGTGTCCTGATTCAACTACAAGGGAACCAGGAATCACAATCAATTTAAATTACAAGTTATGTACAGAATGTATTTAATATGAATATTGTAGTGACATATATTAGTACAAATGTTCTATGTGTGTCAGTTGTGTAGTAGTAAAATGAGGTAATACTGGTTTTGTTTTGTTCAAGCTCTGTTGGTATTTGTCATCATGACTTCAATAGTTTGTCTTTAGGGACCAGTATTGGAGATGTTCACAGTTCATGATTTTAAGACAAGTAAATTCCCCTCTGAATAGTATTTTTATAAAGTTATCTCAAGATGAGGGGACATAATGTTGAGCTCAGCTGGCCAACTCTGCTTATCTTGAGTGATGGCGGCAGGAAAGGACTCCTCTGCTCGAATTCTCCTCTGGGCTCAGGAGACACCTCACTGATAGCTAAAAAGACCAGGAGTATGCTGTCCGACTCTGGATTCAGCAAATCTCTGACCAGATGCTGCTCAGTACCATCAAGACCACTGTCCCTGAAATCAAGAAGGATGTACCTTCTACTTCATAACTAATTTATATTCTCTTTTACACTGATCACAATACAGCACAAACATTGCGTTCAGAGCGTTAGGCCAACAGTCAGCTTCATTTGAAATACTTTATTCCAGTATTACCCTTCTTAATGGTTACTACGCCTCTGCACTTCCAGCATTATTTCTTTCTAGTCCATCATCCAGGTGTCAGTGTACTATTTGGCCATTCCATGCCGTTTTACTTCTCTCCGACACCCTCTGTTCAGGCTGGAGCATTATAGGCTTTACCTCACGTTTGCCACTGAACTACACATATATATACAGGCATAAATCAACAATTCACATTCAATTTTTCATTAAAAGATACTGAATGGTTCAAGCTTACCACAATTTCATGGAATAAACACAGATACGTTGATTAGCAATGAATTCTGGCACAAACTGGCACAAATTCCGTTCTGCCTATGTTCCAGGCTTTTATTTTAGCAAAAATGTGAGCTGGCTTCAACGTACTGTCGCTTTATCAAGCTTATTTGAATTAGTGGTCTCGAACTAACGCTCCCAAGTGTGTATATCAGCGAGACTGGCCAATGAGCCACGTTTCGACAAGTGTTTGAAAAAATGTTATCGTTTCCCGTCTCCCCTAACAACCAAGATAGTATTTATAACCCGACCAATCGTGGTTAGGCTTTCATTTGTTGCGCTCCAATCAATTTGGAGTTTACATGGTAGGCTATTTATGTAACGTAAGGTTTTTTCAAACACGTTATAAAAAAAATTTCATGAGCAGAAATGATTTTATGCTGTCAGGCACCCCCAATATTTTATTTTGGGTAATATTTATTAATTCCTGGACTATTTGCGTAACGTTTTACATATTATTTGTCAGCAAACCCTAAGGAACCCAAAAATACTAATTTAAAGGAGCTACGTGGCTGCGTTCAAAATATGCAATTTCTTCTATCTCCTGTTTAGAAGATGTGCTGTCTGGGTACTGTTATGTGTTCAAACGTAAACCCATATAATGTTGTCTTTTCTAATAAGAGTCTGTTATGATTTATAAACCTAACTCTGGGAAAGGGTAGTGTATTTTATCACTGTCCGTCTGAAAAAAAATTAGTGCATGTAGACTTACACGCGTGATGGTAGTAATTGTGTATCGCGCGAAGCGGGTTTAGTGTTCGGCTTTCTGCCTCTCCCTTCTCTTTTTATCCCTTTAGTCCATCTGTTCGTTCGTTTTGGTAACGCAGTATAATTAATGTTAGGGTTAATTTAGGTCATTACGCAGTACGTCTCAATGCTTTTCCAAGAAATACAGCACACGTTTCATTGAAGAAGGCGGGTAATAATATAGTAAGCTTTACTATCAACGTGAAAGCGTTACAATTTGCAGACGAAGCAGAAAACAAGGGGGATTTCGAGTACATTCTTTGGGACAGCACTGTCATTTTACCATTGCTCTTCTCTTTATTAATTTTATTTGTTAGGCTTCATATTTAATTGATAATTTATATATGTGGATTAGAATATTCCATGACAAAAGGTTAGAATAAAATATAAATAAAATATACCTTATTATATACTGTTCAAAAAAAGAAACGCATAGCTATCGGGGGGCTCGTTTTTATGAGTTTGTAAGTAAAATTTGGTGCTAGGGTATATGAAAACCAGCCTCGAATGTTCTTTACAGTGTCAAATGCACGTGTTGACCTGAATTGCGTTCGTTTTTGTAATCGTTACAACGCAGTGGTCAATAGTGTTTTGACGCAATTTTTGACCACAGCTCATGTTGCGCGCACGTGAAAGCAACACAATTTGGGGTGAACACTATTCACTGACTACGCAACTGAAACCCTATAAAAGGATAACGCTACACAAAAAAAAATTCAGTTCATTTTCAAGCAGACATTTGGGGCGTCTCTATCGATAAATTTAAGGAACATTGCTATTGGCCGACTGCATGCAGGCGAAAGTCAAAGTCAGGTTGCCAGGCATCTAAACGTGCATCAGAGTACCATCAGTCGACTTTGGCACCGGTTCCAAGCCACTGGCTCAGTTGAAGACCGGCATCGCAGTGGACGACCCAGAGTGACAACAGCAGCGGAGGATCACTTTATTTGGCTTCGTCACCTTAGAGACAGGTTTACAACAGCTTCCTCAACTGCCCAGTCATTGCCTGCAGGACGTCATGTGTCTGATCAAACTGTCCGGAATAGACTGCTTGACGCTGGATTTTGGGCACAACGACCTCACCGAGGACCAGTCCTTACGCGCCGCCATCGCCAAAATCGACTTCTTTGGGCCAACCAGCATCGTACCTAGGCAGCTGACAATCAATGGAGACGTGTCTGGTTTAGTGACGAATCTTTCTTTTTGTTGCAGCGTCATGATAGACGGCGTAGGGTCTACCGTAGGCGAAATGAACGTTTTGCCCAAAATTGCGTTGATGAAGCTCCGCCGCACGGTGGTGGAGGTGCAATGGTGTGGGGAATGATCAGTTACAACGGAAGGAGTCAATTGGTGCACATTGAAGGAGGCTTGAATGCGCAACAATACGTCAATGAAATTCTTCGACCCCATGTCCTTCCACTTTTGGCTGCCCAAAGGTCTGTGTTTCAACAGGACAACGCCAGACCCCATTGTGCACGGTTGACCACGCAGTTCCTGACTGCCAACAACATTCTCACCCTTCCTTGGTCATCCCTGTCTCCAGACATGAGTCCGATTGAGCACCTGTGGGATGAGCTGCATAGACGTGTTTGTCGCCGAGACGTTGCTCCAGCCAATCGTCGTGATCTGTTCCAGGCAACCAGGAAGAGTGGGCAGCCATCCCACAGGCCCACATCAGATGTCTGATCGCATCCATACCCAGGAGATGCCAGTCGCTGATCGATGCAAGAGGAGGCCACACACCATACTAACGGGAAAGCCCGTACGCCAAAAAACTCTCGTGACCCAGATGCAAAACAACTGTCAATTGATTGGTTGAACCCTAAGGTATTCTTGTGTGCAATTTGAACAATTAACCCATTAAATTAAAAAAGTTATTGAATGTCAAAATTATGGCAATGTGTGTGCCTTCAGTAGCTATGCGTTTCTTTTTTTTGAACAGTATATGTTTTTAAATCTTTTTAACCTCATACGTTAACTTTTCAGATGTTAATCAGCTTTGATAAAATTAATTCTATTATTATTGTATTATTACGTTAATTATTTATTTATTGCAGACATCGTCTTCTTCAACAATTCTGTATTTCCTTTTTAATAATCGTGGAATTGACCGCATAATGCTTTTTTATATTGCGGAAGCGAAATTCCGTTGATGGAATCCACATAGAATTTTGTTCCACATGATGAAGTTGCGAGACCCTTGCACTATCTCATATTAGTCACCTTGCACTATCTCATATTAGTCACCTTGCACTATCTCATATTAGTCACCTTGCACTATCTCATATTAGTCACATTGCACTATCTCATATTAGTCACCTTGCACTATCTCATATTAGTCACCTTGCACTATCTCATATTAGTCACCTTGCACTATCTCATATTAGTCACCTTGCATTATCTCATATTAGTCGCATTGCACTATCTAATATTAGTCACCTTGCACTATCTCATATTAGTTGCCTTGCACTATCTCATATTAGTCGCCTTGCACTATCTCATATTAGTCGCCGTGCACTATCTCATATTAGTCACCTTGCACTATCTCATATTAGTCACCTTGCACTATCTCATATTAGTCACCTTGCCCTATCTCATATTAGTCACCTTGCACTATCTCATGTTAGTCACCTTGCACTATCTCATATTAGTCACCTTGCGCTATCTCATATTAGTCACCTTGCACTATCTCATATTAGTCAGTCATCTTGCACGATCTTAACGAGGATGCGGTAGACTTATTCTTTCTATGTGTCTTCAGAGATTGCCGAGAAATACCCGCGGACAAGCTGGGTATACTAGGACAGGTGCTTCCAATCTGGAGCACACGTACCCCCATTGGAGCACTAGAAGCCAGTCAAGGGCGTACGGGGGATATTTGGCAAATAACTATATTATCCTATTGTTACGGTGTGATGAGGAGTCGGTTAACAGTGTTTTCATATCTTACGTAACAACACGGCCAAGTATAATGTGATCAATAATCCCAGTAAACTACGAGGTCACACGCAACATCTTTTAATGACATCGACTTTGACTTCTTCTTATTCAATTTTCATAATCACTATTGCCATTGTTTAATCAAAATATTTACGATCGTTCATACGCTGAACATCTCAGTGCTTGTATGCACTTAACTATATTGTGTACATCTTCTGTGACAAGTCCACTGGCGGACACTTATTAAGTATCATTCAACTGCGACAATTCCGACACATTTCATATTTATATGTCTTTTGTATTCCAGAATATATATCAGACACTTTCCTTTAAAATTTTACCACTTTGGGATGTCTCATTGACGAAATCTAACACTTCTTCAAAACACAGTCGGTCCTGATGGACATATTCCACACAATGCTCTCGTTGCTACTCCAAGCAATCCAACGTCATACCTGCAACCACGCACAAACACATTCACATCGACGCCTTTGTGTGCATCACATAGTTTTCAAATACAAGACCTTATGTGGTGCGCAGAAAGGGT
Organism: Oreohelix idahoensis; assembly: GCA_024509875.1. Classification (NCBI taxonomy): domain Eukaryota; kingdom Metazoa; phylum Mollusca; class Gastropoda; order Stylommatophora; family Oreohelicidae; genus Oreohelix; species Oreohelix idahoensis. The sequence goes on along the minus strand of JAMPIV010014637.1, from coordinate 103,758 downwards.
CATTACACCTATTGAAATGTTCCAAAACTAGTAATGTTAGTGACAAGAAAAAAAAAGTGTGGATCGGAGAGAGAATGGTCAGTTCTGTTGTCAGTCATATTCAAAGCAAGAAACAAACTGGAGTCCGAACATGATTTTTTTTTCCTCCAAAACATTTACCAAGAATAACACTTTTAGTAAGTAGGCCCATTGCAGATATTGCCGTAGAGGATTTAAGTGTTAGTGACTTCACTATACTAGGTCTAGCTTCGATATCTGGGGTGACCAGTTCTCTTCCTCCCTGTCTTTGCGCTCCTTAACTCAAGAGCTGAGTCAGGTACCCATTTGAATCTCCCTAACCCACAAGGTCTTTTATAATTACATGCACCCTAATATAACCAACAGTCCCTGTGTGTAAGTTGAACGGAACGCGCCTCGCCAAAACGAAACAGTGTTATAACAAAGAAAAAAAAAGTACTCATTTACAGCTGGGTGGACTGAAGGGTGACGTCTCCATGTTTTAAACCCGGCAAGAGGCTCTGTCAGTCGACCGCGACTGAGAAGAAGAAAACAAAAGGGTCTTTTTTTTTTTTTTTTTTTTTTTCGTCCGCCCGCTAATACTCGAGGCGAAATCTCAGGTTATTATTTTATGTCTAACCTGACATTGATTTTACGTGAGTATCCCTTTATTTCTTGTACAGAGACAGGTGTCCCTCGCCATTCAGGCAAATACTCGCCGATTTCGGAGGTACCCATTGCAGCTGGGTGGGCTCAGGAGCTGCCAGTCCCTGGTCGACGACACTCCTTCAAATGTCCTCGCCAGGTCTCGAGTTAATCCAGTCCAAATCCCGGTCGACGAAAAATCCTCAAATGCCGTCGCCCGGGTTTGATCCTGTATCACCCGGTCGCCAGAGCGGTGTTGTAACCACTACGCTAGCGCGGCTCCCTAAAAGGGTCTCAATAATTGATTTGAGTGTGTTTTGAAAAACAGTTAACCCCTTTATGATACTAAAATGGTATTGATGTAGAGAGTGATGATTTCTTTATAAGCAATTTATTAATATGTATATTTATTGGCTTATGTAATATGTATAGTAAACTCTTAAATTTTTATTATATCTCATATTGAATAGAGTGTACGGTAAAGTTTTACTAAACCTTAGGTTGTAAGATGACCGAAAAAAGTTCGAGAACCGATGTACTAGGGAATTAATTTGAACTGTTAAACTGGGAATACTTGAAGTTGCCATGAATAGTTAAACTGGGAATACTTGAGGTTGCCTTGAATAGTTAAACATGGAATACTTGAGATTGCCTTGAACAGTTAAACTGGGAATACTTGAGGTTGCGTATGATAGTTAAACTTGGAATACTTGAGGTTGCCTTGAATAGTTAAATACTTGAGGTTGCTTTGAATAGTTAATCTTTGAAACTTGAGGTTGCCATGAATAGTTAAGCTGGGAATACTTGAGGTTGCAATGAATATAACTGGATATACTAGGGAATTGACTTGAAGTATTAAACCTGCAACACGGGAAGGTTAGAATTTTCCTATGTTCAACTTTTGTTTGTCTACGCGCTGCCTTCGTACTGCATCGTACCATCTTCACTTCAGCATCTTTTTTGTTGAGAAAAACGCGTTCAAAGTTTTTGAGTTATTAGTTGATAAGAATATATATCACATTAATGTGAACTCTTTCATGATGATCTAAACTTTTAACTATAATATATTATGTAGAATGATAGATTAAATTATTTTATGTCGATTTATAATCTCAGGTTAATTGTTTAAAAAGTGGAGATGGAATAATGCAGTACTAAGGCGACGTACTGGCAAATTTGAGGAACGAATATCGTGTTTGCATCGACAGCAGTATCGAAATAAATTAGAACTAAACACGAAAAGAGACGATATTAAAATAAATAACTAAATAAAAGTTCAGTCTGCAGCAACTGGTAATCGAATATTGTACTTCTTCTGAGGGAATATCGTGTTGGCAGACAATGGAACCAGCCTCGGAATACGGTCTACGAATTTACATAAACCAGAGAAGTGAAATTCAAATCCGTATTCAAGATAACAAACACAAGTCCGTGACTTCGAGCTGGCCAACAGTAGAGCTGAATAAACACTACACTCGACGAGTAGTAGAGCAAGGGATAGACAAGGTGTCGACAGCGTTCTACCGATGGACCGCTTGATACATACAAGTTTTTAACTGTTTTTCTTATTCTATAATGAAATATTTTGTTGTAAAGGCATAATACACTATATCCCTAAAGTCCGTGTGCAACTTCTAACTTTGGATATACACATTATAGAAGCACATATAAACAGCAAATAATAGCATAATTTGTGAGTTTTTAATGTTACTGTTATCAATTTTGAGTTAATTATTTTAGATCCTGTAACTAATTGAAAATGGCGACTGTAAAAGAAAAGGTGTTCTGTGTGTTGGAAAATCGAACTGAATGATAATGTCACGAAAGATGACAGTTATGTTGAAGCCTAGAAATTTGAACAGTATTGCGTTAAAACTTCACAAATTTAAACGCCGTGTACAGTTTGCCTCTGTCATGTGTGTATCTAAAGCTATTGAATTTTAATGTTGCACAAGACTTAAGGAACACTCTGTCCTTTTCGTACATAAATTTAAAGTCTTAGCTGAGGCGAGTCAGCACAAATCATCAGCATATTAAATCTTTATTTTTGCGTCGTTTGTAATACGAGTGCTTAAATAATTTGTTTGTTGTTTGTTTTTTTAAATTATTGTTACTCTTTTTTTTTTTTTTTTTGGTAATAGTATCTTATTAATTCGCAGTATCTTTTTCCTTCTGTATGGGCTTTTTTTTTTTTTTTGGTGTCTTTAATTAATTAAAATTATTTTTGTTTGACTGAAATAATTTATTTCCACACGCATGGGGAGTTATTTTTATTATTTATGGCTGAAAAGTTGTAGAGCTAGCTAAAATGACAATTTGACTTTGGTATGCCGCAGCCTTTTTGACCAATCAGAAGTAGACCTTGGCATGTTAAAGTATGCCCAGACCTGCTGTACTGTTCACAGACCTAGCTAGAATATTGTACAAGACCTGGCCATTTTAGAGAAAATCCTCGTTTCCTGTTCCGCTTTTTAAGGGGTATGGAGCAACCATTTTAGCTGGCCTATTGCAAATTGCAGGACGTCTGCTGCATTAAGGTCATACTGTGGTTGTTACTGTGGTTTATGTAGCATTCGTTTTGCATGATACAATTGTCAGCCCCATGCCCAATCTTCCTCTTCTTCGTTCGTCCTGAAAAGGACGTTTGTTGCGTTGTGTCGCTGTTTACAGCAATGCTGCGATATTTGCGCCTTTCGGCCGACACATCCGACTTCAGCATAGCATTTTTGGGACTGGGTTAGCGTTCCCTCTTCGATCCCTACTCCATCAGCCAGATGCAGCCTGTTTCCAGGACCACCACTTGGAGGTGGAGTAGAATAACACCGAAAGAAATAGAAGAAATTGAATGACTGTTGTGTGTGGGAATCGAAGACCAAACTAAACAGCGATAGGCGTCCAGCTTTTTCACACTGAAAGAGAAAGCATTAACTATATATGAAGGCCTTGAAGAAAAATCTCCAAATCTTGCAGAAGTGCCTCCATCCAGAGTTAGCGTTGGCTGGTTTAGTGGCTTCAGACACCCCATTTTTATTGGACGTTATAGTTTATTTTTTTATTTTTTAGGTGCATTACGTACGAGATTGCGCAGGTTTTGAGTGTTCTGTACCTAACCCTGAATTTCTTTGTGTTACTTTTTCAGTTTCAAAGTTCCAATTAAAGCAACATATTGTAATCTCACCGTTCTCTGTTAGCCCACTTTATGCAACAGAAGCCGGTAAGATAGCTATGACAATGAAAGAATGCATCCTCAAAGTACATTCGACAGTCCATTATCCGAAAGTCAAACATCCGAAACATCAATTATCTTTATCTCTATTTTGTATTGCTTTCGAACACAACGCTTTCATTAAGGATGGGTGTGAAAAAAAAATCGAAAAAGGTGATTCGTCTTACGAGGACAAAAGACAAAGAAAATAGCCAACGTTACGGCCACAAGGCCTTCGTCAGGGAAAGGAAAGAAAGTGAATACTAGATAATACACATAAGAACCTAAATAAATATAAAAATTAAACCTAGGTACTTCCTTGAAGGCATCGAAGTCCTAACCCTTTTGCTGCCAGCGAACGGACGAGCGTGCCCGGAAAAGGAAATGACTGCCACCACCGGATGTACACAATACATACTAGGAAACTAAAAAACGAAACTGAATAATAAACTACCCAAACATAATATTAGTGGGGACTGGAAATAGAAGAGGACAGAATGAGTTGGAGATAAATAAATATGAAATAAAAAATCAAGACATATTAAAAACAGTGTATTATATATTCATACATATTATTAGAGGGCGGCAGAAAAAGGACATTAAGGACATTCTTTAATGACAGCTGTTGATAGCCCTGCAAGGCAGTCCTTATTCTAAAATCCCCAGTGTACAAGAGATAAAGACCGAAAATATACACGGAGAAGAGAAATAAGAGATGAAGACGACATGGACAGATCTTGAGCGGATAACACGGGACATATAAATCACGTGGCATGAATTGGTTCAAGACATGTGCTTCTTGAGGATCTGAAGCAATGCATGAATAAAAACTTCTAGTTAAGGTTGTTTGTCCTCGGAGTAAATGGGACAGGGCACCCAGTGAAGGGTGGTCCCGTGAATCAATTATAAACGGAGGAAAATGGATCTTAACGGTCAAGAAATGGGACGGATAGCTGTATTTCAAGTGAGCGTTAGGATATGGCTCGATAATCATAATCTCAGGTCTACAGTTTTAACTACAGTCTGAAAATGAAGCAAAACAAATACGAATAAATAAAAATTGCTGTTGAGTCACATTTATAATAAAACGATACAATAAAAACACGAGACGTTTCGGGATTTATCCTTCGTCAACCACAGTTGTAAATAGGAGACACAAACAAGAACAATGGACAGATCAAAAGAAAAAGACAACGGATATTTTCATTTATAAGTATAACAACAAGATAGAAGATATGTTGAGCAACACAGAAAGATGACAACAAAAAAGAACAGGAGCTGAAGGCAGTAAATGACTAAAAACCTCTCGGAAAGGTTGTTTTTCCTTGGAGTAAATGGATCTTAGAACATTGTGAAGGATGTCTCGTGAAAGAATTAAAAAAGGAGAAAAATGGATATTAATGATCAAGAAATATGACAGTTATTTGTATTTCAAGGGAGTAATAGTTTATGGCTCAATATTAACAAATTTTGGTCTACAGCCTTAACTATGGTTTCAACTGCTGAGATAAACTCAGAATGAATTAAAATACTTACTTACTTACTTACTTAGTCGTTCCCCTTCTACCGTGAGGTGTAGAGGTTTGGAAGAGAGAGCGCCAGACCATTCTATCAGCTGTCTTCTTCCTGGCCTGGTTCCATTCTAGTCCTCGGTCCTTCAAAGATTGTCTAATGTTGTCCTCCCAGCGGACTCTGGGTCGTCCTGGAGGTCTGGAGCCCTGGCTCTTTGTTTCCCATGCTTGTCGTGGTAGCCGATCTTCTCCCATTCTGCAGACATGGCCAAACCATCTTAGTTGGGACTGTTCTATTTGGGTCTGCAGCGGATGGGATTTTAGGCCTTGATGGATCGTCTGGTTGCGGACCATGTCTCTTCTTGTTACTTCAACCACTTTCCTCAGATACCTCATTTCTGAGGTTTGAATTAAAATACAAATGAATAAATAAGAATTGGTATGAGCCAAATTTACAGTAGAACGATACAATCTTCACACTAGACGTTTTAGGATTTACCCGTTATCAGCGACAGTTACAAACAGGAGACAAACTGACAGAACAATAGATAGGTCAAAAGAAAATGACAAAGGGAAGAAGAAACAGATAACAAGGGGAAAAAATGGTCAGAATAGTTGTTCTTCTTGCAGAGATTAACTTGTTGTATTCTCTAGTTAACATTTATAATATTGGCAAAACAACAATACACGAGCCAGTGGAATATTAAGAAGTTTGTACTGAAACATGATTTGCATGACTGGATTAAAGGTAAGGTGACTTATGACATAAGCAAAAGGGCAGCGAATCTTCAATCCCAGCATGCAAAAGAATTCCTTTTTTATGGCTGTAAAACGACGGATAGCAACAAAAATACTTCTTCTTCTGCGTTCAGTTTGCAGGCCTGTCGCCAGGACGAAGTCCACAGTCAGCGCGGCAGCCCCATAGCTTCTGCTGGAGCTCAGCACCCCTTGGCCAGGTCACACGTCGCATGACATCATCGGTTGGACAGTTTTGGAGAATGTGTTCGGGGGTCTGGATTCCAGTTCCACATGGACATTCATTTGTGTGGGATATCCTGAGGCGATAGCGATGGCCAAGTAGTCTGCAGTGGCCAGTTCTCAGGCGAAAAATAGTGGTCTGTTGGACGACACAAGCAACAAGATATCTTCTTCTGTGGTCTGTGGCTGCTGAATGACAAAGCAATCAGTGACAGTCACGGCTGGTGGCGTCTTAGAGGGAAACATGGAGACAAGAACTAGAGTCGGAAGTGAAAATTATAAGGAAGATGTGGAAATAATTTGAGTTGATAGCACGTGACAGGAGGACTTGGCATATGTTTTTTGAACGCCAATGCTCCAAGGTAAGCTAAAGGTTATTGACTGATTGATTGAAGACGCTGGCGTTGAGTAAGACATACATTGAGAAAACTAGCTGATGTCATTACAAGTCAGTACCAGTTGTGGAATGCACAGGAAAATAAAAATAGAGTGAGACGAAAAAATACAGGAAGAAGAAAACTAGAGCCATAGACTTGAAAGGATTTAAAATATTGTAAAGGACTTTGAAGGGATGACACAGAACATTAGTTTATTTTCGTTCAGGACATGTGCTTCACAGGAAGGTAAAAAGTACTGACGTTTATATTTGAACAATACCGCATCCTTATGTGTAATCTTCATGGTCACAACTCTCATTATCACACACTGTATAGTATAACTGGACTACAAGAAACCTTAACAGCTTCTGAACACAGACCCGTACCAGTTTAGCAGTTTACACAAAAGGTTGCGCGTTTCATGGACCGGCGCGATTCAATTAACCCATTAACGGTCTGACGTTCAACATACGCGTCCAGACAGACAGACGAACGAGGTCTATTATCTGCTCCTCATTGCGTCTTTTCTCTGTATAAGAGTTGACCTTTTCGAGCCCCAGCTGTCCTTTAGTTCGAGTTTAGGGGACACTCGAGACAACAAAGACAAGATGGCTGGAAGTAAAACATTACGCTACTTGTTAAATGTCAATGCAGTGAAAGGAGAGAGTTCTTGAGGGGACTGAGGCTACACTGCTGCTGGAAGTTTTTATTTTCTTGTTGTCTGGTCCGAATAGCTCCAAAATATAACAAAATGCTATACCGTAAAGGAGTGTGTTGAGGAGGTGGCGTTGTTGGTCTGTATATGCAGTGAACAATTATGTGGCTCAAGTAAGTGTTGGAAAAACTCAACCAAACGCAGGATAATCAACTCATTTGGGGTCAACGATAACCAACTTAACTCCTTAACATAAAATATAAACTTCGTTGCTCTGCTTATTCTTTGATCATTAGCCACTGGCTTTCAAGGCAGTCAGTGACCATCACGCATGCTGACGTCTTGTAGGGCAGCAACAAACTGCTACCACTTTGCTCGGTCGGCGGCCATCCTTCTTGCAATGTCCCAGCTCTGGTTCATTCTTTGCATCTTGCACTGCACAGTTCTCCGCCAAGTTATTATTTGGTCTGCCTCTCTTTCGCTTTCCTTCAGCATAGCTGTTCTTGTGATGGCATCGTGGTCTTTTCTGAGGACGTGACCAACCAAGCTCCATTGTCAGCCAGCAATGATGGTGTGCATGATGGTGTGCATGATGGTGTGCATGATGGTGTGCATGATGGTGTGCATAATGGTGTGCATGTCCTCTTAGCCGCACCGTGTAAGTAGTTCTTGGTTCATGATGCTAATTCGACAAATAGATTAGGAGAATTTTCCTTAGGCAAGTTGTGTAGATAGAAGACAATTTCGACATTTCCTATCAGGATATCCACTTAGTTCGTAAACCATAAACATTTCTCTCTTACGTAAAAAGGCATATTTCTTTATATTAGAATGACCGATATTTTTGAAAATACTTAGAATATATATATATATATATATATATATATATATATATATATATATATATATATATATATATATATATATATATATATATATATATATATATATATATATATATATATATATATATATTATATGTTTTTTTAGAAAATTTTATTTAAAAATTACCGGAAATGACAGGACTGAACATCGGGGGAAAATTAATAAACAACCTTAGATATGCGGATGATACCGTTTTGTTAGCTGAAAGTGAATAGGAATTACAAGAACTAGAGAAGCAATAAATACCCTAAGTCGTGAATATGGATTAGACATTTACATCGAGAAAACGAAAACTATGATAACTAGCAAAACAGACGATAAGCCAACGTTGCAAATAAGAATAAATGGCAAGGATTTGGAATAATTCATGAGTTTCTCTTATCTTAGTCATATAAATTAGTCATAGAAGATGGCAGATGTGAAACAGAAATCAAGAACAGAACACGAATGGTCAAAGCTACATTATATAACACGAGACAAATACTGTCATGTAACAAAATATAACTCACACATTAAAACGTAGAGTTATCAGGTGTTACTGTTACTCTTCATTACTCTATACTATATAAAAAGGGACAATGAACAAGAATTGTAAAAAAGAAATGAGTCCTTTGAAATGTGGATATATAGAAGAATGTGGCGCATCTCGTGGAAAGAACAGAAAAAATATAAATAGGTGCTAGAAAAGCTTGGCGTGAAGGAGATCAAAGTTGGACAGCTAAAATATGTTGGCCATACAAATACACATACCATCTTGCTGAAAACCATAATGGAATGAAGATTTGAAGTCAAACCCGCAAGAGGAAGACAACGCTATAATTGGGAAGATAACATCAAGTGATGGACCGGAACAACTTTATCAGAGTGCAATATCAAGACAGGAGACAGAAGACAGAAGACGTTGGAATTGCAGCCGACATTCGATTGGAGGTGGCAGCTGATGACGATGATGATGATTCGTAAAAGGTCAATTTTAATGATAATAAACTCCATGCAGAGCCTCACAAAGAGGTTCCTATAATTGAAACTGATGATTGGAAACTCTAAAGAGAACGTTGCAACGAGTTTCCTACTATTGAAACTAAATAGTGAAATTTTGAACAAACCTGCGTTCTGAGCTTCTGGAATATTAAAACTGTCGTACGTCTAAAAGGCTCAGAATAAGACACGCAGATTCTTCTAAAATTTCGCAGTGTGAAGTGTATGCCTTGTCTTTCATTCTCATATAAATGTTGGATATTGTCACGCGTTGCCTCCCAAATGTTCTGCAGTGATGATTCAGCAATTGCCAAAATCTAGAATATCTAATGTAGGTCTTAAAAGCTAATCTACCTTCGCACAAGATTACTCTTAGCAGAGATAGATAGAAGGATGATGATGCTTCTATCTTGAGGGAGTGTTCACAAGATTTTCAAACATCAAGAACAATGCTGAATGTGTCTTAGCACAGTCAACTTATTATCTGCCCGACAGCTTTTTTGAAGAGATATATTGTATGATTTAGCTCGTTGAAAGACCCCAACTTATTTAATTCAGTGAAATCGTAATTTAGTAGCTCTGTTTTAAGTGTATTTAAGGTGACTAAGACGTACGGGTGCAGTACATTCAAAAGAATTAAATCAACTATACATGTGTATATATGCAAATAACACATTTAATAATCAATTGTATTTAACAGTATACAATTAATCATTCTTTTTTAACGAAAGGTTTATCATAATAGGGTGATGTTATGGATAAGAGGGAATTATCTGAAAGTTCACTTGGCAGCTTTGAAGTTTGTACTTAGCTGCCAGTAAGTTTGTTGGTTTCTGCTCCAGCCGATGTTTGGTTCTTTGCAGATTTTGGACTGGTTCACTCACGTCACAGGTCAAGTCTGGAGGTTGTGACACATTCCAAGAAATATCAGGGAGTAATTACGAAGCTGGTCCAGCGTCTTCGAGACCTGTCTGATGATGGTGTCTAGCGTTGACAGCAGGCCACTTATACCACACATTTGCACTGGTTTAAAAAGTGAATAGTATAATAAGTATGTTCATCAGTTGTATCATCATCCCTGTGTTACGGTATATGATATTAACGCCGTCTGCTAAAGGTTAGCGGACGTGCAAATGTAAAGGTTAAGACATTTAATATATTGCGATAGATGTTTCAATTACTGAACGCTCCATACACGATCGATTATGACGTGTCTAGCGTTGTTTGGGTCACAGTCGGTAACTAGGAGACGCTACCCTTTGTTACTTGACCGCCAAGCTGAATAGCTGCGTTTTGTTAACCTTCCAATTCAATGGCATGATATAGCCATTTATATGTGCATTATGATGGACCAGGGTCAGTCCTAGAACTCTACATGAGAGGAAACTTATGGAGGTTAGTGATTAACTAAATCCTTGGAAGGAGAAAGATAATCGTCTACTTTATACGAAGTAATTAGACTCACAGTCTCACTGTCGGCAGGTAGCCATTCTATCTGCGCGTGCATATAGCTGTGATGTTCTGACGACAATTACTGCATTGTATCCTTAAACGGACATTGACACGTAAAACAGCAGTCTACGCTATTGATTGATTGATGCATGTACCTCATGTGTGAATTGAACTGTTTATGTATGTGTGTAATCCATATTAAATTGTGAAGGACTCGAACCGGAGGCATTATTCGTTGAATCACGTTACACCATTCAACCATTATGAATTATGTATTTTATATCAAGTTGCTGAGTTAATAAGATGAACAGTTGTTTACATCTTGATGCCAAGTTCAGGCATTACGACAAACCAAAGGTGAGTGATAAGGGTGGATTTGCGCTGAAGTGGTAACTTGCCACCCTTATCGACACCTGATATTAAAGTGTAAGATGTAGGTGTCTTCTCTGATTTAGGATGTTGCTGTGTATGTGGTAGTGGAACAGTTCACAGGGTTATCACACAGGCAACATGACGTGTAGAGTCATAGAAAGGGTAACTTCGTTGTATAAGTTTCTTCCATTTATTGCACGCCACAAAACAGTCATGATACTTATGACATCAACATAGTTAACGAGTTCAGCAAGATGATATGGCACATTGAAAACAATTTCTGTAGTCAGCAATGACAGCTGTTGTATATATGCGTCATAAGACATCACAGTTCAATAGATTCAGAAATTCATAAATCATAGAGTTCTAGTTCGTGAAGCTGTATAAATAATAATAATTTCTATAACTTCTGCAACAGTGTCAGCTACAGATCTTCAATGTTCATAAACAATAATAAATGCTCCCATTCTGATGCTAGCAGATCAGTTGTATACAATAAGTCCGTTCACTGTCTGCACGTGAATAGCATACATGGGCTACAGGTCAGCTCGACCTTTATAATGTTCCTAAGTCTAACCATCTGACTTGGACGTGATCTCTGATATAACGAATCCTGGCACACAGACAATAGTCTTGTTGGTCTAGAGCGACCCATATATATTTAACTAGTTCAGGTATAAAGCTACCGGTGACTTAATCCTAGTCAAAGTACCTCTCCATTTTGCATCACACAGGCGAGCAAATAGGCGACAAAATGACGAACCTCTAGATGATAGCATAAAGTTCGATACAAGAGGAATTACCTTATTTCGGAAAATCAACCATGAACATATGCCTCCAGGCAGGCGTGAATAATACTGGGAAATAGTCTAGTTAGCTAACTAACTCACAAAGACACTGTATTTCCCTCAGAGAATCACAAGACGCAGGTCGCGTCTGCTCGCTTCTTAAACCATTTCTAAACTGCCGAACTGGGCGGAACACACAGAACGAACTCCCAGCTTTTGACATGCGCAGAACGACAATCTCTGAGTTGCCGTTCACAATAAGACGATTCTAAGAACATTCGAGATAAAAGTCTTACACAGTCGCGCCTTTTATGGTCATGAAAAGAAGCGTTAAGAAAGGTTTCAGACATCTACCATAGTTGACTGATACTACCAAATAAGGAGATGTGGTCACGCTTCGTTCAAGAAATTATAGACCGAACGTGTCTCTATACAAGAGAAGGCAACTCCTAAAAAATTGTAGTCTCGATAACTCGGATTATGTCCCTTTGACCATAGAAAACATAATACACACTTCAGTCAAAAAAATGATCATACATATGAAAAATGTTTATACAAACGAAAAATAATAATGATCCGTGCGTAACAGTGAGGTTCACCCCATTCGCGTACGAATATTAGCACGATCAGAATTCAAGCAACACAACCAGTAACCACACACGAAAGTCCTTCAACAAAAGTGGCGGCCGAATGCGGGGAACGACAGAAAAAAGAAACAAACTTCTGTTCCTTACGCACATGTTAACCACAAATATTTACGATCAATTTTTGATCACATGATCCAGTCGAAGATGACGCAGTACTCATTATAATGCCTAACAACGTGACGTCACCGAAAGTCGTGTAGGTGAACTGTCGGAGAGACCAAAGCCGTTTCTAAGTCTAACCAGGGGAAACATGAGCCATTGAAGCAAACACACGATATGGACTACAGGAGCAGACAGTCAGGGGCATTAGCCTAGCTGTTGACGACCTCTAGCACTGATCTAAGCAACGGAAAAGTTAAGTCTAGTTGTTTTAATACTGTCGTCATTGCAAACAGTAATACTGAGTCCATGCCTTTTGCCTGCATAGGCATGTCTTTTCTGAATGTGTTTCATGTATTTTTTGGGTTGTTTTAATGTGTTGTTAATTAGCGGGCCGGTTGGAGGGAACTGAAATCTCTGGGGAATGTCGCGAACAGCTGACCACCTAGATTTCAGTCGGTCTTAGGGCAGTTAAACGATTGCACTTTTGGAAGCCCCATTGAGGTTTGCCATTGGACTACCTGTCCAAATCTGCTGTCGTCTGACGATTTGTGTTAGCTGTGCCGTTCTGTAGATAACTGGTGTATTTTATTTGTACTAAGTTCACATTTTTATTCAGTTTTGTATCATGTTCGTTAACTATTTCGTCCAGTCTACTCTTACTATCAATTTATTTTATGATTGTTAAATGTCGTCCGTTATGAGTCCTGTGATGTCATCATTTTTTGCAGTCATTTTTTTTGTGTACTTTGCACATTCAGTTGACCTCGGGTCAATCTTTGACCCTTCGTTTTCCGTGTGACACTTCCGCTTGTTTTATTTAGTTCATAAATTCATTTTTAATTGTGAAAATGTCTTGTTTGCGTCTTGACATTGTTTGTACCCTTTAGTTGCATCATTGTTTTGTTTGTACTCATGATATATATTATATACTACATTAATACTATATTATTATATTCAATAATACACTTGTAATTTAATTTAATTAATTTTTTCTGACATTTAAGATTAATATGGGACATTGCATAATTATGCAGTGATAGTCCAAGAAATTAGCACTACAATTTATAAGAGATGCCTAGGGCATAATAATATAATATATAGATTGACCAAATAAAATAATCTTATAGTCTACCTTTGAGGTAATAGACCCATTGTATATTATTTAATATACTTTTCTGGTACTAAGAGAGTGACTTAGTACATTGAACAATATAATTACTAGGAATCATACCCAACATTATTGGATATTGAGATTAATTGTGTGATGTAATTACATTATAGTTAACAGATATCATAACTATTTATGATATAGTTAGTACTTAGATACAATATTGTTACAAAATATTGTCTATTAGTTGAACTTAGACATACGAGTTCAGTACTATTGTGATTATTTATATTGAATATTCCTAAGTTGAGTAAGTATAATAATTACTCTGAAGCTACTATTGACTATTTTAATCAGTAATTATCAATAATTACTTACAGATAAAAGTCAAAATGCTTACTATAGACCATTTCGTTAAAATTGGTAAGGAATATGGTTATAAATCTCAAGAACTTCGTCAGTTTGCTGAGGCAGAACTGGAAAAACATAAAGCAGAAATAGAGGAACAAAAGGTTGCATTAAGGAAAGAGGAGGAGGAACGTGAGATGAAGCAAATTGCCAAGGAAAATAGATTAAGAGAGATTGCTCAACATGAAAGAGAAGAGCAAAGAGCAATTACCAAACAGGAAGAAGAGAATAAATTGAAACGAGAGGAAATTATTTTACAACAAGAAATGGAATTGGCGCGTATTAAATTGGAGACAGCAAGATTACAAGCACAAAGTGCTGATGCAAACCAGAATAATAACGCACAAAATGGATCGTCATCCAGCCAAACTAAACATTTCTACAACTTTAAATTACCCACTTTCAACTTAAACGAGGACGACCTTTCATCGTTCCTGTCACGTTTTGAACAGACTTGCAAAACAAACCATTTGCCTGAAGAGTCATGGTTACTCAAGTTAAATGAATTCTTGGTTGGAGAACCATTGACGGCTTCTCAAAATGCTGACCCATCAATAGCAAATAACTACGGTGCTATTAAGTCCTTGCTTTTACGAAGGTTTCACCTGGACGAGGAACACTGTAGGTTGAAATTTAAGGGAATTTTACCTGAATCTCCAAAAGATTTTGCAGGATTCATTGCGAACATACGCAATACATTTAATAGATGGGTTGAACTGGCAGAAGTCAACAAATCATACGACAAATTAGTTGATTTACTACTACGGGATAAGGTATTATCTTCGGTTAGCCAGCCATTTTTTGCATATTTGCAGGAGCGTAAACCAGGTACTATCGACGAGTTAGAAAAAATTTCTTTAAACTACTGTTCGGCACATCCGAATGCAACCATTTCTAACTCCTCATTAAGAGAACCTCTACCTGTGGCGTCTAATATGGCCTACAATCATAATAACAAACAAAGACATCACAGTGTAGACAGAAGTAGGTTCCAAAGAAATCACAATGTTAACTTTCAGAAGGGACATAATAATGATTTCAACAATAAAAATGAGTTCAACAGAGGTAGATCACGAGATAGAAATTATTCACCTCAAACAAACTACCACAATGGTCAACATAACACTAATTATAATCGATCACATACTCCCAATAATAACAATAACTGGAATGGTAATAATCATGGCTCGAGACATCGAGATAATAGTTACTATAGAGGACGACGAGATAATTCTAACAATTATACTCGGAATCGATCTCATTCTCGGGGATCATCTCATTACAACCATAATACAGGGGCGGCAGTTACAAATAATACTACCCCTATAGCTCAGGTCCCACTTGACAATAATACAACACAGTCTTCTGCTGCATGTTTTGCTATTAATTATAATGTGGCAAATAGTTGCCAACAATGCAATCTTATTTTTCAGAAGGCGAAAGAAACAGTGCTTAACTGCGGACATATTACACCAGAGGTAGGTCTTGCAGTCAACGATGGAACAGGCTTACTAATTTTTAACAGGGGATTAGTTAATGGATCCGTCGTCTCAGTGCTGAGGGATTCAGGATCCACGACGATTGGTATACGTCAGTCGCTGGTACATCCTAGCTGTGCGACAGGAGAATATGTACGCTGCATGACATTTGGTGGAACTATTGAGTTTTACCCCACAGCTATTGTTCATATTAGAACACCCTTTTTCACAGGGAATGTAAAAGTATGTATGCTAAAAAAGCCTATAGCTGATCTGATGGTTGGTCGTATACACGGCAGTAAAGATTGTACTCCAGATGAGATCATAGAATGGGAGAAACATAACCTATGCACTGGAAACGCCGTGACGACTAGAGCGCAGACTCAACTCATGGAGAAATTTAGTGATAATAAGATGGATGCAGACAACCAAGAGGAGTTTGTAGTCAATTCACCTATTGACAGGGAAACTTTGCAACCAAACAAAAAGAGGATAAATCTTTAAAAAAATTTTTAAGCTGGTTGATAAAGTTGACAATCCCTCCTCAGATAATAATAACAAACATTGGTTTGTTATTAAAAATGACATATTGATTAGATGTTTTCATGACAAATCACAAATGAAACAACAAGTTATGGTCCCGTATACTTGTAGACGGTACATTCTTCAACATGCACATGACTCACATTGTGCTGGACATATGGGATATACTCGAACACGATCTCGAGTACTGTCTTCATTCTTTTGGCCAGGAGTGTCAAGAGATATTTCGCAGTATGTACGTTCCTGTACTACATGCCAAGAAGTGAAAGCACGTGGAGCTTTTCACACGGCGCCTATTCAGGCTTGCGATATCTCAGTAAGACCGTTTGACAAGATGGCCATAGATATTATTGGTCCATTGCTACCATCGGCCAGAGGACATAGATTCGTCCTTACGTGCATTGATTTGTGCACACGATGGCCAGAAGCTATCCCATTAAAAACCACCACTACTACAGATGTAGCTGATGCACTACATCTCATCTTTTCTAGAATAGGGTTTCCTAGAAAACTTTTATCAGACCATGGGTCACAGTTCATATCTGACACCATGAAGGAAGTCATGAAAACTTGGAACATTGATAGGAATTTAAGTAGTATTTATCATCCTATGAGTAATGGTGCGGTTGAAAGACTTAACCGTACACTTAAACAACTACTACATAAGGTTACTGCTAAGCACCCTCATGACTGGGACAGAGCACTCCCAGCTGTTCTATTTGCTTATCGGGAGGTACCGCATGAACAAACTGGCTTCTCTCCCTTTGAATTAGTTTTTGGTGCTCCCCCAAGAGGTCCTATGGGACTAATAAAAGACTTATTAATTGACGAGGAGATGACTCAGGACACTCAGTCATCTTACGAGTATGTGATTAATCTTCGGAAGAACATTATTGAGTCTTGCCAGTTGGCAACAGCTTCTTCTGAGGCTGCAAAAGCTAAGGCTCGATCTCTACAAAATAGGTCTCGACGATTACGCCAATTATTCCCAGGCGATGAGGCTTATGTGTTACTTCCTCACAATAACAATAAATTATTGATATCTTGGAATGGTCCTTACAAAGTCATTGATAAAATTTCCGACGTTGATTACGTCTTAGATATCAAGGGACACAAAAAGATATTTCATATTAACATGCTCAAGCAATTTCATACACGTCCTGAACACTTACAGTCAATTTTTCATGAACTAGATGACAACACAGTATCTACTTGTTATTATTCCAACTTATCCGTCATCCAGGAAGAAGAATCTTCTTTTCCTGAGGTACAGTTACCGTTACCGGTACCAGTAGTTCAACCTACTGAATCTTGGCGGGATGTAACCATCTCTTCAACGGTTACACCGCAACAGCGTCTACAGATTGCTAATCTATTACAATCTTATCCAGATGTGTTGACCGACGTCCCGGGTCGGACATCAGCTATCAGTCATGACATTACTCTCAATGATGATACACCTATTCGTGTACATCCCTATTCCGTTCCTTTACATTTCCTTGCTAAAACTACTAAGGAACTTGAACAGATGTTGTCTCTGGGAATCATTGAGACTAGTAATTCGCCATTCTCTTCTCCATTAGTGATTGTCCGGAAGAAGGACAATAACATCAGACTATGTGTGGATTATAGAAAATTAAATGCTAAGACGATAGTTGACAGCGAACCACATCCACTTATCGACGACTTACTGCCACGTCTATCCAACGCAACTATATTTAGTAAGATAGACTTAACTAAAGGTTATTGGCAGATACCACTGACCGAAAAGGCTAAGTACTACACCGCATTTTCCACTCCACAAGGTCTATACCAGTGGAATGTGATGCCTTTTGGGCTTGTTAATGCGCCAGCTACCTTCATTCGCCTGATGCGACAAATTTTATCAGGTAGACCAGACGTTATTACATATATTGACGACATATGCTTGTTTAGTTCGTCGTT
This sequence comes from Oreohelix idahoensis, assembly GCA_024509875.1. Taxonomy (NCBI): domain Eukaryota; kingdom Metazoa; phylum Mollusca; class Gastropoda; order Stylommatophora; family Oreohelicidae; genus Oreohelix; species Oreohelix idahoensis. The sequence goes on along the minus strand of JAMPIV010014637.1, from coordinate 85,685 downwards.
TGAGGAACATGTTTCGGGACTTAGATATGTTTTCGACACTCTAAGGAATTATCATCTAACTGCTAAACCTACAAAGGTTCAGATCGCGTGTAATGAGATAACCTTTTTGGGACATATCATTGGATCGGGATATATCCGAACGTTACCTAGTACGGTCTCCAAAATTCTAAACATAGCAGTTCCTCAGACGAAGAAACAGGTCAGGAGTTTGTTAGGACTTGTTCAATATTACAGTAGATTCATACCAAACTTGTCATCCATCACGGCTGTATTGTCTTCATTGTTAAAAAAAGACATGCCGGTGAAGGTGACATGGACTGGTATATGCAATGAAACTTTCAACAAAATTATAAATTTGTTCTCGCATGAACCAATTTTAAGACTTCCCGATGCTTCCAAAAGATTTTTCTTACGAACAGATGCTAGTAACTACGGCATTGGTGCATGCCTGCTCCAGAACCATGATGGCGTTCTACATCCTACCTTATATATTTCAAGAAAGCTAAAGCCGGCAGAAACAAAGTATTCCACAGTGGACAAGGAACTTTTATCAGTTATATGGGCAATAACTAAACTTGAAAAGTTCTTGCTTGGTGCTCCATTCACCATACAAACGGACCAACGTGCTGTAGCATCTTTGCGTCGATCTAACCACAAGAGCCAAAAACTCGCCAGATATGCAATCATCCTACAGCCATTTGAATTCTCCATTGAACATATTCCTGGCACTGAAAATATTGTGGCGGATGCGTTGTCACGTAATCCTATTGACGACGAATAATCAACATTGACATTCCTAAAATACGTCAATCATCACTACATTGAACACTATATGCATCACAGAATTGAACTAAAGACAATCAAGGTATACATATTGACATTGAAACTTCGTCTAACGTCCATACACAATATATGAATATTCGTTGAACAATCATGGAACAATATCTGACGACAAGTCGAACTTATTATCCTATGTGCACTTAATTCTTGGATGTTGGGATAAATGACATTTCTTTCCAACGTAAACGTTTGAACATTTTTGCCTAAAAGAATTCATCAGGATCAAGACTACGGATGGATCATCATATCCTATACTAATTAATTAGTTAACTTAACTTCTTAATTGAATTATTATCAATAAAATGAACTGTGAGAAAAAAAATGAAATGAAAGAACAAAAAAAGAGAACGAAATATAAAAAGAAGAAATTATGAAAAGAGAAAATAAATCTCACACAAGTATTAGATTAATATTTTTTTTAATGTACCTATACGTTATTTAGTTAGTTAAATTAGATAGTTATTATTCACTAACACTTAACACACCCAATTAAGTTAAACTTATATTCGAATTTCTTTCTATTTCTTCTTACTTATTTGTCTTTTCTTCTCTCATAACATCGCGTTACATTAGATTCTTAATAATTTAACTCTTAGTTTAATTAATTAATTTAATTTTAATTAGTAAAATTAATTCCTATATGACATACTAATACGACAGACCTTACTTTAATTTAATTCTATCATTCACTATTGACATTAGACATTTTATTTAGTTGATATAATAACATGCATAATATTGATATATAATATGATTAATGTTAGATGACTATGACAAATAGTTAGTTGACATGACCGCGACACGGTTCTACTCAGAACGTCGTCGGCCATATGTCACAATTGTGTTAAATTTTTTGAAAAAATTGTTAAGTCGGATAGATCTTGAAAAAAAATCTATCGATTTTTTTTTCCCCGGTGTACAGGGAATTGTTACGGTATATGATATTAACGCCGTCTGCTAAAGGTTAGCGGACGTGCAAATGTAAAGGTTAAGACATTTAATATATTGCGATAGATGTTTCAATTATTGAACGCTCCATACACGATCGATTATGACGTGTCTAGCGTTGTTTGGGTCACAGTCGGTAACTAGGAGACGCTACCCTTTGTTACTTGACCGCCAAGCTGAATAGCTGCGTTTTGTTAACCTTCCAATTCAATGGCATGATATAGCCATTTATATGTGCATTATGATGGACCAGGGTCAGTCCTAGAACTCTACATGAGAGGAAACTTATGGAGGTTAGTGATTAACTAAATCCTTGGAAGGAGAAAGATAATCGTCTACTTTATACGAAGTAATTAGACTCACAGTCTCACTGTCGGCAGGTAGCCATTCTATCTGCGCGTGCATATAGCTGTGATGTTCTGACGACAATTACTGCATTGTATCCTTAAACGGACATTGACACGTAAAACAGCAGTCTACGCTATTGATTGATTGATGCATGTACCTCATGTGTGAATTGAACTGTTTATGTATGTGTGTAATCCATATTAAATTGTGAAGGACTCGAACCGGAGGCATTATTCGTTGAATCACGTTACACCATTCAACCATTATGAATTATGTATTTTATATCAAGTTGCTGAGTTAATAAGATGAACAGTTGTTTACATCTTGATGCCAAGTTCAGGCATTACGACAAACCAAAGGTGAGGTTCACCCCATTCGCGTACGAATATTAGCACGATCAGAATTCAAGCAACACAACCAGTAACCACACACGAAAGTCCTTCAACACCCTGCTCATATTGATCTTGGGACTACCTCTGCTTTTGGTTCTCTATGAGAAACACGCATAAAGTAGTCACCAGCTCTTGCAGTCGTGGTTCATGAAACCAGTATTCTATATGCTGAGGTTGCCAACCTCAGATGACTTGGACACCCATTAGCAATTTTCACATGTTAATAAATGCAAAATATAGAATTTTAAAATGTACAACTCACCCTAAAATCTCTTTAGGAATACTGACTCTTGGCCTCTTACACGCAGTCTGGGGTATTACTTTACACTAGGTTCCCACTCTGACTTTGTGTTCAGATTCTTAGGATTCCAGCTTTCCGAGTTAATGTAGGTAGAGTTTTCCTGGGATATACAAATAAGGTCCGGTCCGATAAATGGAATTCTGATCCTATTCCTTACTCTGGCTAGCTGGCTGTCTTCTTGACCAGGTGAATTTCACAGTGTTCTAAACCGGCGAAAGTGTCAGACTCTATTGCAACTTTCCTCCCTCTCACCTGGTTGTTACAGTCGGACCAGGCCCCAATCAGAAGTGTTGTTTATAACATCTAGAATTGCCCAGCCGATTGTATTCAATCATGTGCGTTGTGATAACTTTCCTGAAGGAATTTTCTGTGTGACTCATACGTTTGTGAAATTAAAACAGTCACTGTCCATATAAGGTAGTGTGATTTTCCCTTGATTATCGTTTCTGTTTACACTCACGACGTCCTACATTATCACAAATAATGTCCTCGTAACAATTCTGTCTGGAAGCGATTACAACATTTCCGTTGTCTTCAGGTGTGTCAGTCATATGACCGGCGCTCCCTGTGCAAACTCAAACACCGGGTGTCACTGCACGAAAATGTCTGGTTGGCCAATCTGGTCTTACCTGTGTCAACTCTCAGCGAGGATAGGCAGACAAACAAACATGACGAATTATTACAGGAAGAATTGTAAACAATGACTCGAAAATACCATATATTGTCCGAGGTAGGAAAATAGACCGTGAAAAGCACAAAATGATTTACGGGATGGCACAAGAAATGAAAAGTTTCGAGGTCATTCTGTGATAGATATGAGGATAAACGTATCAGGACAAATTAAAAACTAAACATATACAATATAAATACAATAATCAAGCGTAATAAAGAGAAATAAATTTAACACCAAAAAAAAATATTTTAATACGAGCAAATAACCCGCCAAAACAAAACGGGAAAAATTATTTTGTGCTCTTTCAGCTGCTTACTCTGATGACAGCACTAATTCTCCTGTCGACATTTCATTAATTTACATTCCATTTCAATTTCATTGGATCTACGCTGTCAAACTTATCATTAAAATATGGTCAATCCGTATTTTTTCAGAAAATGCACAATGAAAAGATTTCAATGCGTGAGCTTTGTTTTGATGAATGTTCGATTTAGCTGCCACGGTGCAGTGCGCGACTTATCCGTATTTTCCGAAAACCGGTGGGATTATCTCATTGTCCATTACTTAGACAATTAATAATATGCGGATACGTTAACAGTTGATAATGTATGTGGACACGCTCATAATAATGTCCCAGACAAGAAGTCAAGCTGAATAATAGTAGTAGAGTAAAGCCACACAGATGTGCTTGTCCAAATGAACATTAAAAATACCACGGGCTGCTAAAACAAGAGAAATGAGGATATCTTGAAAGAGGCCACAAACGGCTCCTGGGTCAACCCAGCCCCAATTGGGTACCAGAGCAGCTTCTGGGAAGGAAGGCGGCCGGCGTGATGCTGACCACATCACCCCTAGTGTGCCGATGGTCAAGAAAATAAGGGCCTAACACCATATTCCCAATATGCCTCAATGGGCGTGTAACGGGATACTTTACCTTGACCTTCATGAAAGAGACCAATGTGCAATGGAAGCTTATTCCTCATGTTAGAAGGAAACAATCCACTTTCTTTGGTCTCATTATGAGAAGGAAGCTGGAGTACATCGTGATAACAGGAAAGATGGAATATATCGTGACAACAGGAAAGATAGAGGTAAAAAGAGACAGAGAACAATACAGAGAGATTATGCAGGACAGTTTTGACATTATGGAATGGAAAGACGCCAGCAACAGAAATGATTAAGGGGAGGTTAAACCCCCAAAATGAAAAACACAGAATTTTAAGTTAATATCTATATCTGATCATTTATACAAGCAAAATGACTGAAAAAAATACAAAACATTGAGGTATATACTAAAAACTTGCAATCTATGACGGAAAAACAGTGAAAAAAAGGCAAATTTTAGCTTTTTTGGGTATTTTGTTGCCCAAGATATCTCAAATGTGAGTACAACTTGAGTTATGAAATTTAGCTGTTTCATTTGTTAATATATGATAATGATTGTATACTAAAATAATTTTGATTGATTTGATATCTGAGTTTTTTTGGATTTTAACATACCAATCGAAAAAAAGTTGAAATTTTTAAGGGGGGTATCTTAGCTATTTCTTAACAGTTTTGTAGTTTGTTAACATATATCCTTTATTTTAGTTTATTTTAATGAGCACTATGTGTACAGCATGTGGCCCAAAATTTACTGCTGTATCGCTAATAGTTTTTGATAAATCATGGGCAACGTGCCCACATTTGTGTGAAAAATGAGGTTTTGAGAAAATTAAGAAAAAAGGGAGGAATTACACTTTTACACAAAATTTACTCGCCTCAGTATCCCACTGCTATGTAGGAATCATCTCTGGTATTTTCCTTTATTGATTCCATGTTCTGTGTCATACTTTGCAGCTTACTTTTCGTTAAATTCATCATTTCAGCAGACTGTATGCGCTTTTCGTCAATTTCCGAAAAAATACATCCTTTCTCTGGTAGACATGTACTATGTGGGGGGAAGCGATTGCTCTACCCTCAGTAGACTCAGTACATGTAGGAGAGGCTTTGCTCTCAATATTCACAAGATTAGGATACCGTATCAGATATTAACTGACAATGGTTCACAGTTCAGAGGGAAACTGATGGAGGAAGTTTTTAAGATTTTTCAAAATATTCTCGTCCTCACATTTTATCATCCACAATCGATTGGACAAGTGGAAAGATATAACGGGACTCTACTTACAAATTTATTTAAGCTCGCACAGGAGAAACCAGAATCCTGTGATTCGTTCTTACCTGCAGCTTTATTTGCGTATAAGGAGGTACCCTACCACTCTACTGGAATACCTCCAGCCACGTTATTATTTCGATGACCCATCAAAGGACCCCGTGGTTAATAAAAATTAGCCAGTCAAAATTATTTTTACACATGAAACTATGTTTGAAAAACTTGAATTCTGTTTGCTTCAGGGAAATGAATATGGTACCGAAAATTAAAATCCATGCATTAGAAGCAATATAGCATCACAAATATACCAATTTGTATATTTTACATATATAATTCAGTAAAAATACACTTACCTGACATACTTTAAAAAATTATATAAAATCATCCACAAAGGTTTTAGTGAAAATAAACATACAGAAATGTGGGCAAATGAATGTACTTTCCAGTGCAATATGTATCTAAAATTTGATATTTTCAATGAAATTCTTCATGTTTGGGGGTTAAACCGGAAGTTGTACAGAGACTTGATCACCTGCACCACCAGGCATGGTCCTTGAAGAAGAAGCAGAAAAGCAAAAGCACAGTTTTACGTAAGTTATGTACAAGAACATATTTCGTGCGGCATGGTTGTTATTGAGGAATAGGATTTACCATTATTTTTCCTTCATTGTCTGGAGGCAGTTTGAGGTAAGACGAGCTTTACTAATTAGTAATTTTACGAAACACAAAAAAAGGAGGAAAACAAAAAAATCAAGATAAGATACCTCTAGGCTGTCATAGAAGCTATATGTCATTCCCCGATTGAAATGCCATACACAGGACACAATGGTCAGTGGTCGATAACTCCCAGAAAAGCGGCAGGGACAAATAAATGAGATGTCAGTAGCAGTGCTCATTTACGCTATATTTTTATGTGGGACTATTTATTTTTTTTTAACTAGGCCCGTAAAATGTAGATGGTATTACTGAAATGTTACATTTAATGAAATTTTTTACTAACATAAATGAGGAGCGGGTGGTATGGAGAAGTCTGGAGACACGGGTTCGAACCCCAGTAAGGCCTAAGTTTGTTTGTTTGTTTGTTTTTATTCATCGGGCAGTAACGATAAAATAACACAAACCTAGCCTAACACAAGCTGGCGACATCAATGGGCAAGCGGACTTTATCCCTTAGCCCTCAGAATCACCAAATAAATATTAGACAAACATAAAGATGTGTTTTCAGGCACTCGTAAGAAATAAGGAAGTAGAAAACTAGACAACAGAAAAACGTGAGTGGCTTACCCAGGACTCGAACCCAGGACCTTCCGTGCGACAACCCCGCCTAGCTATTAACTAACACACAGAGCTTTATTGCCTTGTATTTTTTTTTTCTTAACTAACACACAGAGCTTTATTGCCTTGTATTTTTTTTTCTTAACTAACACACAGAGCTTTATTGCCTTGTATTTTTTTTTCTTAACTAACACACAGAGCTTTATTGCCTTGTATTTTTTTTCTTAACTAACACACAGAGCTTTATTGCCTTGTAATTTTTTTTTTGTAACTAACACACAGAGCTTTATTGCCTTGTATTTTTTTTTTAATCAGCACTATCCTTTAGCTCACTACAGAGTATATCATAATCATCTACCTTTTTAGCTCTGTATGAAGCGCGGAGCTAACATACAGATGGTACCGTTTCAGGAGTCCGCTTGTGCATTTGCGAAACCGGTAGCAATTTGTTTAATATGATGACGTTGCTAGCCACGTACACAACCTTATATTAGTACCCATTACACAACCTTATATTAGTACCCATTAAAGTTAGTTGCTTATCCTTTACAGGACGTGGCAATCAACCCCAGCTTTTATTGGCTGTTTGTGATTTTTCTAAGCAATTTTTTTCATTCAGTAGTTTGCCATTGCTTTCTGAACGGTACGGCGCTTATACCATTGTTAAAAATCCACACAAAGCGATCTGCTACCACACCGCCTGCAGCAGGAACTTAATATAAGTAACATTTATAACACTAATATAAGTAATATTTATAACACTAATATAAGTAACATTTATAACACTAATATAAGTGTTATAAATGTTACTTATATTAGTGTTAATATAAGTAACATTTATAACACTAATATAAGTAACATTTATAACACTAATATAAGTAACATTTATAACACTAATATAAGTAACATTTATAACACTAATATAAGTAACATTTATAACACTAATATAAGTAACATTTATAACACTAATATAAGTAACATTTATAACACTAATATAAGTAACATTTATAACACTAATATAAGTAACATTTATAACACTAATAACAACATTTATATTTATAACACTAATATAAGTAACCATTTATAACACAATATAAGTATTTATAACCCTAATATAAGTAACATTTATAACACTAAGTAAAATATTATAACCCATTATAACAACCTTATATTAGTAACCCATTTATAACACTAATATAAGTAACATTTATAACACAGGTCGTAAATAATTAAAGAAAACAGGTAAATAGTTGGCA
>JAMPIV010014637.1:0-72500 GCA_024509875.1 Oreohelix idahoensis | reverse complement strand
CTACAATGGAACTACATTACCTTTTAACATTACTTCTTCAACAAGGTACTATTAAAACAATCAACACGACCATCTACGCACATAAAAAGGGGCTTTGGCCCTGTGTATATTTAACATATTTGTTAGCTGCTATATTCCTCCCCCTCCACTTTTTCCTTTTTTTTTTATCCTGAGTAACAATTCTTGTGTGTTTGTTTGGTTTTTTTTTTTGTATGCACATAATCGTTACTATCTATACGTAGTATTATTTATTATACGATGTTCTGTATGTAAGAATATAAAAATATACTGTTCTACTATTTAGAAGTGGGGTAATTTGGTTAAAATGTAAAGATATGTACAAGCATTAGCGGACATACGTTGTCTTTATTTATTTGTTTGTATTTTATAAAATGCTCTAATACGTTTGTTTTTTTTTTTTTTTTGTTTTTTTTTGCTAAGTAAACAAGTGTAAGACAGTTTTTTGTTTTTTTTTTGTTTTTTGTAGAATGTACTAATAGTATGCCAGAATGTGTCTCTTTAGTATTGCTGACGCATGCAAAAAAAAATGTACAGATTAATTGCATATAGCTTGCTATTATAAATAAGTGCTAGAATACAGAATGAAAAATTAGACAGAGCGATGAATGGTAGAAGGGCCTTCGTGCCCAGTTTTTAGACTTTAAAAAAATACAATTCGTTCGTTCATATATATAACGATCGAAAGATTAAGAAAAAATATAGGCGTAGTGCCTCGTTGGGCGTAATGTTCAACCAAGACACAATGTCCGTCGTTTACATTTGATCGCATGTTGAAATATTTTAAAAAAAATCTTGTGAGAGCTTAACTGAAAAAAGACACACTCATTACACACGAATATTTGCATATATAGAGAAAGAAATCAGAGAAGGAGCGAGCAAGAGAGAGAGAAAGAGAGAGAGAGAGAGAGAGAGAGAGAGAGAGAGAGAGAGAGAGAGAGAGAGAGAGAGAGAGAGAGAGAGAGAGAGAGAGAGAGAGAGAGAGAGAGAGAGAGAGAAATAAACTGATACGACAGTGAAAGAACGGGTTACATTACAGGAACTATAACAAAAAGCCTGAACAAACTGAGTGTCATTTATCAATCAAACCTACGCTCAAGAGACGAGAAAATATATGCATAATTAACGCGCTGCAGGTAATCAACTGAACATACGCCTTATCTAATGAAGCAAAGCAATTTAATCTGAACCGTGTTATTCTACTTCATGCAATTCAGACCCAACATGGCCTTCGTTATTCAATCAACTCCGTAAATTTTTTGGTTTCCGCTTCTAATTTTTAGCACACCCTTGGGAAACGGGAGGTGGGATTTGACGTCTAAATTTGTTCTAATTTAGATTTCTTTGTAATGGAACCGTTCTTGTTAAAACAAGAATTCTGCCAGTTCTATCCAGCTTTAGGATTTCATTAAACAATAGGGAAAAATTAACCGTATTTCTCACAGCAACGGGAAAAGAAAGGGGTGAGATCGATTATTGATTTTTCTTTACGACGGCACTTATTTACACAGTCATCAACATTTTTTTGGGTCAAATCTTTGTGTTTATTTTATTTATACTCGTTAACCTTATTCTTAACGGAAAGTTACGTAATCGCTTCTGCACAGACCTTTTCTACCGTGAGGTGTAGAGTTTTGGAAGAGAGAGCGCCTTACTATCTTCCCATTGGACACTTTTGTTGCACTTCTTTACTTTTGTTGTAGCGCCATTGGGGTCGTCCAAATATGATGTCACGCAATTGTTGCCATTTTTAACCCTCTCTTTTACCACCCCCATGTCACGTTTCGTCACAAAAACCCACACTCCTGCTAATATGACGTCACAAATCTCTAACCAGCCCCTTTTTTTCTGTGTGTTTTCCTTGTACTACTGAAAATCAACAACGTAATCGAAGGTAAATTAGTTACCTAGTCATCATCATCATCGTCATGACCTTTCAACTCTCTAAGAAGCATATGCTTTACGACAAGTCTTCCTGTCCTGTACCATCAGCTCAAGGTCTTACCAAATCTCCTTCATCCCCTCCATATCTTTCACCAGTTCTCTTCTCCATGTATTCCCTGGTCTCCCCTCTGTCTCTCTTACCCAGGGGATTCCAGAACAAGGACTGCCTGGTAAATCTATCAGCACGCTTGCGCGGTGTTGTGTCTTACCCATCACCAGCGAAATCTTCTTGTGTCTGGTTCTTCTTCCACTTGTCTGGTTCTTGTCATCAGTTCCACATAGTGGTATTGTCATACAACTACAATCCTTTCTATTTAGGAGAGCACTCAATTAAACCGTGGTTAGAGCGCAGGACTCCCGCGGCAGAAGTAACGGGTTGGAAACTCGGGGGTGTCATGCTGCACTATATCAGCGGTTAATGGATATCTGACTCTACACTTGGGTCAGGAAAGGCAAAGGGAGCGAGGAGGGGATGTGATCACTTCACCTTTCAAAGCTTGATCATGTATTGTGAAGTCTCTAACACTTCCCTCCCCTAAGGCAGAATCTGCTATGAGACTACCTTTTTACCTTTTAGTGAGTATGACGCTTTTTGGTTGTTGTTTTTGTTGTTCACCATGTTCAGGGCCATACAATCGGACTAACTTGAGTTGATTCTGATTTTTGTGTTGGACGTGACTTCTTTTAATCTCGATACATTTCTATGATTTCATCAGACTGTTGTCACGATGATGATAACCTGTTACTGTTTTTTTAATGTAATTTTAAACAGCACAGTCTATTCAACCTGCAGTTTGTTTTCTAAGCATGTATTACATTAATTTTTTAAAAAGAAAAGAAATATAATTAAAAACAATTGAAACCAGTTAAATTATACCAACTATCCGATGTTTCAACTGAGATTATTGTCACGGAGTGTTTTGAGGGTATTTTGCATGTGTGGGTGCTCCTATGCTTCAGCGGGAGTTTATTGGTCATGTGAGTTGTTGTGAGTTGGGAGTGCTTCCCGTGTAATATTTTGGTTGCAAGCAAGGTTGTGAGCGGAGATCGAGACAGGCTGCGAGCTATAGTTAGGCGTGAATGGGGATCAGTGGAGCGTGGAAGGTTTTCACGTGTTTGGTGAATACGAATGAAGGGAGTCAGTGAGAGAGAGAGAGGTGTGTTGGGTCAGCAGTGTGTTGAGCTGGTAGAGAGTTGAGTCAGTAGAGAGCAGACAGGAGACAGCGAAGAGCGTAGAGAAGAGAAGGGTGGATGTCTATAGTAGTGCGCGAGTAGAGGGCCAGAGTTGTGTTGTAGATGTTGCAGTAGTTATTCATGAAGTGGTATATTTGTGGCTGCAGTTATTCCGAGAAGCAGAGTGTGTGCGGATACTCGGGATTTGTGATGTATCTAATATTTGTAATGGCCCTGTGTCCATTGTGACTTATTTTTGAATATAATATATTGTTCGGAGATTGATACAGGCTGTTGGAGTTATTCCTTAGACAGTGAGCTAGACGAGCGGTGTATAAGTGTTGTCTTACTTTCTACATCCACCCACATACACCCTACTCGTCACAATTATAATATTCACTTGTAAATATACCCGTCAAAATAATAACATCTTAACCTTTCAGCATCTGCAGCACATTTAGAAGACTGGGAAACTAATTTTGTGTATTCTGAATGACGTTATTTTACGCATTTTTTGTAAAATGTTGAAACAAAAAAATTATCTCCTTTTTTCAAGGGATGTAATTTACACTCTTCCTTGTAAAAGGGAAACAATCAAACGGCAAACAAAAATAACACATAGTAAAAATACCTGTCAGAATAATTATGGAAAAAGAACTATAGCTAACATCTTAACCTGTCTGCATCTGCTGCACAATATAAATCAACTCAGCCGCCCAAGACAGAAGAAGGTCCTCTAGAAAGGAGGCGCATGAAGCAACCCAGAGAAAGCCAAAAGGAGTCTGGGTTGCCGACTAACCTTTTTTCGTCTAGGAAAATCTCCAGGATTGGCACCTGAAATGTTCGCACTCTATGTGAACAAGGGAAAACTGCACAGGTAGCAGCGGAAATGACAAATTACAGGATTAATATCCTGGGTCTCTGCGAGACAGGGTGGAAGGGCATAGAGAGGAGGAGATTGATCACAGGAGAAATTGTGTTGTCCTTAGGACATGAGGAGGAAAGAGCCCACCACAGTGAAGGTGTGGCTCTAATGCTGTGTAGGGAAGCACAGAAGGCACTTATAGAATAGGAAGCAATGGGACCCCGAATTACAGAAGCAAAGTTTAAATCAGCTAAAAAGAAAGTAAATATAAACATCATCCAGTGTTATGCACCAACAAATGATAAAGAAGAATCTGTGAAAGAAGACTGTTACACCAGACTACAAAATGTCTTGGACAAAAAGAAAAGAAAGATGTGACGAAATCAGTCGTGCAATTGTTATAACTTTCATTCACTCCGGCAGTATCTCTTCATTTCTTCCTTTTTCTCACTCATCGTCCTATTATTTGGCATATTTATTACCCTACATTCTTTTACTGGGACCACTCCCCAGATGTATTTACGTTCCTCTAGGTGAACTGTAGTATTATCGTAACAATACCCAGTCATTACCACCGGTCAGCGGTAATACGTTTATCTCTTTGAGTCGCCTGCCACCTTCGATAGGAGACGATCCTCGTTTAACATAAAATGGTCTCGTACGAGGATGAATAGGAAGCCAGTATTGTCCGCCTGAGAAATCAGTCTGGGGATTCACACACACAGGTGATAATTAGATTATCGCATCCGCTAGGCACGTCTTGGTATCATTAACACAGTTTATCTGTCTGGGGAAGACAATATTTGAAGGTACCATCTGGCCATCAAAGAGTTCACAGATTTGTTTGTTAGCTGGCGGAAATATTACGTCTTATTATAAAGAGGTCACGCGTTGGAACATTAAATGTAATATTTTAAAACACATGGGGGAGATTATGAATTTAAACACCCCAATCCAAATAGCGCTAAAGAGGTTATCATTGGTTTGATTTGAGAGCCGGAATATACTTTGGTTCTCATTGACAAGTTTGCCGAGAAGTACAATCTGGGATTCGAACTGAAAATGAGAGATATAATATAGCGAAATTGGAGACACAAATCAGAGACTGCATCGCATCGTCAAATGAGCAAACTACCAGAAGCCAGTGAGACATCGGACTTGGAATTCCATAATTATAAGTGACAGATCGAGTATTTGGGCAACTTTGGAACTTACAAGTAAACCCGCATATTTAAATACAAAGACTGTAAATGTAAGGGACCAGGACTGGAAACTTAGGAATTATATCGCCCGTCATAAGAGAATATTTGCAGACCAAGTGATTCACAGAACACCCGTCATAAGAGAAATCAAAATATTTCCAGACCAAGTGATTCACAGAACACCCGTCATAAGAGGAATTTATCAGGCCACGTGATTTGAGTGCATATAAACTAAATTGCTGGTGTCCATTTTAACATGAGCGAGGAGATTGTTTATTCCCAAATTTTTGGGGTAAGTGTAACATTTATTTTACAGATGTGCATTTGACATTTTTTCTTGCTTAGTGGTTATATATGAGGCTGGCATCCTCAACATATGAAAATAATTTATTCATGAAGCACTGCAGCAAGCGCTGGTGATTTTTTCTGGCTAGTCGTGCGGAAAACCGACAGCAGAGGTGACCCTAGACTTTGAATGGAGCAGTGATTAGTGATGATTACATCACGTGTGCCTCAAGTGTATCATATCATTTTGTGAGATATGTGTAACTTGTTAATGTCAGTTCAGGCACAAATCATTATTCGCGCTGTCCAGACACATTTTCCCAGTTTAATACCCAGAAGAGTACTGGTGATTTTTAATCATCTTCCCTGAGCTACTCTGTGTATTCAAGAATATAATTCTTCTGAGAGATTAACATTGGTAGGTGGACAGCGAGAGGATGCGCCTGTTAAGCTTCCAACTCAGTGTACTTAGCAGAGGTGTTTGTTCTTTCTATTTAGTCAAAAAGTTCGTGGTTACAAGCTATCAGACGGTTTGAAGTACTAACGTTACTACGCCACTAGTGTGAGAGAAGAGCATCATTACTGACCACCTACATTGGACGAGTTATGTGGAGAAGTGCACTCATCACCAAAAAGAAGTGACGGACACCATGGCGACAGGACTCACCTAGAGTTAAGTTGTTGTAAAAACGGCATCAGCAAAACATACTTTTATCACTCCCCTATTAAGTCTCTTTGAAGACGCTTTCACCTAAAATTTCACCAATCTTTCCATATTTATTTTAACCTGTTAAAGACTAATTCACTATTAATTTTTTTACATGTTATCTTAAAACTAAACGAACATAGTTGATTCAGTTAATACATGTATGAAAGCAAACGTAAGAGCACGATGTGTAAAGCCGAAAGAAAAAATAATAATTTTGCTTGATCTTGGGTACAATATACGTACAGCGTCTTATCAAATTGAAATCTTTTAAAAATGTAAGTTTTCTTGCGATATAATAATGTGACATCTCTTCTAGATTAATTTAATAATATTATAATTACTGAGACGTAAGTCAGCATCTTTCAGTGTTAATAAACTGGAAGAGCGTTACTGATCACACACACGTTTACAATAATAATAGCCCCTTCAGTCATAACTGATTGTGGGAATTCGTCCCTGAGATGACAGCTCTCAGCTACTATTTTTTTTCCTGTTGTTTTTTTTTCGACGTGTTCTTATCTCTTCTGCCTGTTGTGAGGGCTTCTTTTTTCCCCAATCTGAAGTGGCGCCTTAGAGAACGTCGCAACTTGGCGCGATCAGCAGCTGCGTTCTCCCAGGCTGCTGGATTTATGTCCAATGCCCTCATGTCTTTCTTGTATACATCTATGAACATCAGCTACGGTCGCCCAACTGTTCTTTTGCCATCTGCAAGTAGTCCGTAGAAGATATCGTTCGGGATGCGACCATCTTCCATGCGGCGGACATGGTCAAGCAAGCGTAGTCTACGCTGTCTAAGCCGTGTATACATGATTTGAAGGCCAGCACGTGACAACACCTCGACATGTGTCACTGTGTCCGTCCACGATATACCAAGGATGGGGCGTAGACACCGTAGATGTAAAAGCGATATATGAAGGCCTTTTCTGCTCTCTAGATTTTTTATGAAGAGAAAAGATCATGTCTATTGTTGATCTACCAGCTGGAATTCCACACTGTGACTCTGGATATATGCGCTCTGCTGACTTGTGTTGTCGCATTATGATGACTGGGGAAAACCGTACCAACAATACTAAGAAGAGAGATGCTTCTGTAGTTATTGCAATCACTTCTGTTCTCCTTTATGTTTATATAGTGTTATAATCTTGGCATCTCGCATGTTTTGAGGGATAGTTGCCTTTTCCCACCACTGGCATAGCACCATATGCAGGTGATGTAATAATTTGCTCTTACAGCATTTGATTAAATCGGGAGGGTTCCCATCACTGCCTGGTGCTTTGCCAGAGGTCAAGCTTTCAATGGTCTTGCTGAGTTCTTCCAATGTTGTTTCAGCATCCAGCTCCTCCACAGTTGGCAGGCATTTAACTGCGTCAAAGACTGCAGGCGTGACGGTATGTTTTCTAGCGTAAAGCTCAGAGTAAAGCTCGACTCACCTCTCCATCTGCTTTTCCTTATCGGTTAGCTTTTCTCCGCTGATGGATTTTAGCGGTGCTTTCTTACTTGTTTTGGGACCAAGGGCTTTCTTTATACCATCATACATTTGTCTAATGTTACCTGTTTGCGCTGCAATCTGGATGTTCTCGCTGAGCTGGAGCCAATACTGTTTGCACAACGTGGAGCAGTTTGTTGAACTTTGCTTCTCGTAGCCTTCAGGATCTGTAGGGTTCTCGCACTCGGTAAACGTTTGTATGCAATCACAGCACTGCGCTTAGCTTCAGTGACAGATGTCATCACTTCTGATGAAGCGTCAAACCAGTCGTATGACTTAGCTGTATTCTTACCAACAGGGGCCCCAAAATCTCTGTAACAGTATCACCATGTTTTAGGCTACTGAGTGCGTTCTTGAAGGTCGTGGTAAATAGAGCGATCATGACAAGGTCTGACATCTTGCTGGTATCGATGCGTGGTTTCCTTCATGTCTGACAAGATGAAGTTTTCTTGGTTGTGCTCTGATTTTGCAGCAAAGCAAGTAGTGATCCGTATCACAGTCTGAACTATGGTACAAGCGTGTGGAGAACACCGACTTGAGAATGGTCTTCTGACAAGAATCATATCCAGTTGGTGCCAGTGCTTGGATCGTGGGTGTATACATGATACCTTATGCCGGGGTTTTGTCTGAAAGTAGTTGTTGGTAACGCAGAGATCATGATGGACACACAACTCCAAGAGCCGTTGTCCATTTTCATTAATCTTGCCAATACCTAACCTCTCCAGACATAAATGCCGCGAATCAATATCGGCATCCACTCTAACGTTGATGTCACCAATGAGAACAAGTTGTTCTTGCATCATCATCATCTCAACCCGTAACCCGTCATGGGTCTTAGAGGTGCCATGGTAGAAGCATCAGCAGACAGGGTCCTCCACGGCTCTCTATCATCAGCAATGCGTACAAGTGTGGAAAACCCGTGCCCTGTCCATTCTTTGATGTTATCAGCCCAGGATGTTCTTTGCCTTCCTCTTCTCCGTTTACCTTCGACTGTTCCCTGGAGGATCGTTTTCGACAGGGAGTCATGACGAGTTACATGCCCAAACCAGGCAAGCTTTCGACGTTTCACTACTGACAAAAGTGGTTCTTGATGGCCTGCATAGGTGTTTATCTTCTCTCTAACATAGACATTTGTTTTGTGCTCTTTATAGCAAATGCGCAAAATTCTTCTATAACATTTATACTCGAAAGCCTGAATCCTTCGCTCCGTATCTGCAGTGAGTGTCCAGCCCTCACACCCATACAAGAGAATAGATAATACAAGTGATTTGTATAATTTGATCTTCACAGGAAAACTGATGTTACTTTTTCAGATCACATTCAGCCTTGTCATGGCAGCTGAGGCTATCTCAAGTCTTGTCATGATTTCTTTACTTGATCTTCCATCACTACTTTAGTGGACTCCAGATATTTAACTCTTTAAGTCCCAAGCAAAAAGCAGGGTTTGGCCCAAACAAAAACGGCCACCACAGTGCTTTTTTATTGTTGTTGTTGTTGTTTGGAAAAAAATATTTTTTAATGTTCATATGCATAAATACGAGTTATTTAAAATGAAAGTACTTCCTGTTGGAAATGACGTTTTGGGTTGTTAACATTGGAACAGAGCTCTAGACAGGAGCAAAAAATCCGAAGCCACTTAAATGGCTCCTGGGCCAAATAGGTCTAAACCCTGAGCCATTATAGTGGCTCTTGGGGCTTAAAGAGTTAAAGGTGTTCACTTCGTCTAACGTTTGCCCAATTAACGTAATGTTGGTCGGAACATGTTTCTTCTGGCTATTCACCAATATGTTGCTTTTTTTCTATTCCATACGTTCTTGTTACTTTCTCCAGTCTAGAGCTAAGGTCTTGAAGTTCTGATTCTGTTCCAGCTATAAGATCGATATCATCGGCAAAACGTAGATTGCAAAGAGGTCGGCCTCCAATCGATATGGCTGTTTTATAATCGTAGAGAGCCTCCTGCATAATAAGTTCTAGATATATATTAAAGAGCACTGGGGACAGGATACATCCCCGATGAACTCCTACAGTTGTTTTGAAAAATTATCCAATGTCATTGCTTGCAAAAACAGCACTGCTTGCGTCCTTGTCCTTCAATGATATCTATAATGTTGGTATCAAAATTGAATTTTCTCATTATTTGCCATAAGCTTTCATGCCAGACTCGATCGAAGGCTTTTGTGAAATCGATGAAGTTATGGTATAAATCGTGTTGATGCTGGGGATGTTTTTCGGTCAGTTATCTAATATTGAAGATTTGTTCTGAGGTACTTCTTTTTGGTTCTTCTTGCATAATTCTCGTAAAACTCGTCTTTAGCTTCCGAGGCAGAGTACAGAGTAGGAGCATAGACACTGACAAGGGTGATGGGACCTGCGCTAATTTGCAGGCGGGGAGTTAATAGGCGTTCTGATCCATTCTCACCTGGTTCAACCATTTTGAATGGCGATTTTTTGACCGTGAAACCTACTCTGGGTTCTCTAGTTTTATTAAGGTCTTTTCAATGCCAATAAAATGTGTAGTCCTTCTCGCTCACCATTCCTGAGCATGCCATGCACGTTTCCTAAAATGGAGAAATATCCATCTGGAGTCGTTTAAGTTCGTCATTGATTATGGCCGTCTTGCTGATATCGTTTATGTCTTGCAGGTTTTCGTGTAAGTCCAGTCAACATAGTCCGGATGTTCCAACATTCCAACCTAATCGTAGGTCTCTGTCTATTATTTCTTGTTTTCTTATTATTGCTTGGTGCAAAATGTTCTGTTGACAGTTCGGGTTTGACCCAAATCTCCATGCACCCAATGAGGAAAACAGACAGTGGCGTGACAAGACCTAATTAGCTGGGGACTGCCCGACTTGAAGCGGTAGCTGTCCAGTGAGATCCTATAACCTCTCCTACTGTCGGAAGTAGACCCTGGCGCAATGCCCTACGCCAATTGGGCAAGATGCTTATAACCGGTAACTGCTGCTTCCCGTGTTGAGCCGACAGCATAGGGTGAAGCTAGACTGTTCTCTCCAGAGCACGAGATTTGGCATAGTTATATGGAGATCATACTGTTGACACGTTTACAAACGTTTAAATCATTACATGAGCATGGTAGTTATCCATACAATACGGAAAAACATAAACGTATACAACTAAATGCACCCCTAAAAAACCACATTTTAAATTTTAAAAGATTATTCCACAATTTTTGGCGGAACACCTGAGGATGAATTCTGGAACCCTAGGGGCTGCGTGGAAAACTGCGGTTCTGTGGAACACTGGTTGAGAAACACTGCCAAAGGGATTACGAAAGTAAAAGGGTTTAAACGCTTGTTTGAGGTGGGGGGAACGCCTTCTGATGATCAAATTGTTTTCTATTGTAATGCTCCATACAACGTTTCTTATTTTAGCAGCTATATTGTAAAGAAACGAAGTTCTGGTCAAAATATAATTATAATACACATTACAAAAATACGTTGGCCTGTTTATTGTGACCTGCATTGTTCCAGTTCAAGGATATACAATGGCATGGCTTATAGACACATTTTCTGATGGAGAAAAGCAATTTCCGGTCTCACATTTTTATTTTTTTCAGAATTACAAAGATGTCGAATGGTAGATGTCTTTGCGTTCAATAATATGAAATGTTATTTTGTAAAAATGGTTGTGATAAAAACTGCTTTCCGTTAAATTTATAACGAGAGGATATTTTCTACGTCTCTACCAGTCTGTTACCCGCCCTCAATTTGTCTCTGTATATTTTCTTTTCACAAATGATACCAAATTGTATGTGGAGAAACCAGGGTTGTGGAGTTGGAAACCGAAGTCTGGGAGTCGGTCGTTTGTATTTAGTAGAGTCTGTAAAAAATGTGCCGAATCTGACTTAGAATTGTCCGAGACTTAAGTCAAAATGTCACGACTCTGACTTGGAATGTCCGAGACTTAAGTCAAGTCAGAACCGCGTTTGATCCACGCAAGGTGATCATATTATCATATTTTTAAATACATTTTTGAGTGTGTGTTTCGTATTATGGAATGAATGAATGGTTACAAATTAAATCTTTGACAGCCATGTATTCATGTATTCGCACACACACCATATTTATACATATAACGCCATATAAGTGCATAATTTTAAGGCGTATGACTAGTTAAAAAAAAAACAATATTCGAAATCGGACTTCTAAAACTTCTGGAGTCGGAAAATGTTTTGGCCGATTCTACAACCATGGGAGAAACACGCATACCAGATGTTCATTCATAAGTTACTGTTCAGAGTCCGATAATATGGACCTGATGACAAGAACCAGACAAGTGCCAGTGGAACACGAGATGAGAAGACGACACTGGCGATTGGTAGAACATACACTTGAGGAAACCTGTTCATAGCATTGCAAGGCAGTCCTTGTTCTAGAACACTCAGGGTAAGAAAGATAGAGGTAGATCAAAAGACCCATGGAGAAGAGAACCGGAGACAGAAGTGAAAATGATAAGGAAGACCGCGGAAAGAATGTGAGCTGATGGTGTTTGTTGAATGCCTTTGCTCAGTGGGGAGCTAAAGGTTACTGACTGATTGATTGATTGATTCCGGCGGAGCACAGACCATCGAGAAATTCATGCCAAGTCCGTTTGTCCTGTGCCATCCTTTCAAGTTCTTTTCTTGTCTGCTATGTCCGTTTATTACCTCTCCAATTCTCTTCTCCATAGTCTCTTTGATAGAGAATCTCATTACTTTGTAGACGAATGGAGTGAATTACCAAATTACATGCTTTGGGCGACTTGTTCATATTTTTTTTTTTTTACTTGAAGTTCGCACATGATGGGGCAGTCGGTCTCATGCTGCTTCTTCTTCTTTCACCTTTCAACTCTTCAAGGAGTATAGACCTTCAACAAACTTATACCATCAACTCTTCAAGGAGTATAGACCTTCAACAAACTTATACCATCAACTCTTCAAGGAGTATAGACCTTCAACAAACTTATACCATCAACTCTTCAAGGAGTATAGACCTTCAACAAACTTATACCATCAACTCTTCAAGGAGTATAGACCTTCAACAAACTTATACCATCAACTCTTCAAGGAGTATAGACCTTCAACAAACTTATACCATCAACTCTTCAAGGAGTATAGACCTTCAACAAACTTATACCATCAACTCTTCAAGAAGTATAGACCTTCAACAAACTTATACCATCAACTCTTCAAGGAGTATAGACCTTCAACAAACTTATACCATCAACTCTTCAAGGAGTATAGACCTTCAACAAACTTATACCATCAACTCTTCAAGAAGTATAGACCTTCAACAAACTTATACCAAGTCTTCCTGTTCCGTGCCATCAGCTCATCGTATTTCCATGGCTTCTTCATCTCCTTCTTGTCAGTCTCCATATCTCTTTTCTTTGTGTCCTTTGGTCTTTCTGTATCTTTTTTATCCTGGTGATCCCAGAACAAGGACTGTCTGATAATGCTATCAACTGGATTTCTCAAAGTGAGTCCTATCTATCTCCAGTGCTTTCTTCTCTTCTCATATTCCACTGGCGCTTGTAAGGCTTTTCGAAGTTTCCTAATACAGTACTACTTACTCACTTACTTATTTAGTCATCCCTCTTCTACCCTAGAGGTTTGGAGGAGGGAGCACCATACTATCCTGTCGGCTGTCTTCCTCCTGGCCTGGTTCCAATCTAGTCCTCGGTCCTTCAGAAATTGCCTAATGTTGTCCTCCCAGCGGACTTTGGGTCATCCTGAAGGTCTGGATCCCTGGCTCTTAGTTTCCCATACTTGTCGTGGTACCCGATCTTCTCCCATTCAATAGTTTCCCTAAAGCGTATATTAAAGTTGATGCAATGCTTTTGATCTTCAGTAGCGTATATAAGAGATTCCTGCCATTGACAATGCTTGCTATGTTTAATAAGCTCAAAAATGTCAACACGAGGTTTTGATGGACTGGTAACATATCATGTTATACACAGAAGAGAAAAATGAAGCATAGCCAGAGTTGCCCTTGACTGGAACTCACAGGGGAAAAGAAAGGTGGGTAGGCCAAAGAGAACATGAAGAAGAACTGTTGAAGAGGAGGCTAGGGAAATTGGAATGACTTGGGCACTGATGAAAAAGGCAGCCCAGAATAGAAATCGATGGACAGCAACTGTTTCTGCCCTATGTTCCACCGGGAACGAAAAGGAATGATGATGATGAACCTGTCATGTAAAACAATTTCTATAGAAACCTTTACTGTGTATAGCATGCATATGCTTGGTGGAGGATTCTTGGAGAATTCTTGGACAGTTTGACATCATGGTATGGAAAAAAAGTCAAGAGCAGAATTGATAAATAGTACTGGAGACAGGAAGTTGTGGAAAGACATGATCGCTTACGCTACTAGGCATGTTACTGGAAGAAGAAGAAGAAGAAGAAGAAGAAGAAGAAGAAGAAGAAGAAGAAGAAGAAGAAGAAGGAGGAGGAGGAGGAGGAGGAGGAGGAGGAGGAGGAGGAGGAGGAGGAGGAGGAGGAGGAGGAAGAAGAAGAAGAAGAAGAAGAAGAAGAAGAAGAAGAAGAAGAAGAAGAAGAAGAAGAAGAAGAAGAAGAAGAAGAAGAAGAAGAAGAAGAAGAAGAAGAAGAAGAAGAAGAAGAAGAAGAAGAAGAAGAAGAAGAAGAAGAAGAAGAAGAAGAAGAAGAAGAAGAAGAAGAAGAAGAAGAAGAAGAAGATGATGATGATGATGATGATGATGATGATGATGATGATCCATTGTCGCCTTAAATTCCCTTTATTACGGGAACAGTTTTCCTCCTCACAACTAGTTCCCGGTATCGAGGCCATCAACACCACGTCCTCGACGCGAATGTCCATGTGATCGAAGTTCAGAAAACTAGCGTAGTCAACACTAGAAATTCCAGCTTTGATTTTCGTACCCGCTCATGATCTCTAGCTAAAAGTGGAACTCTCGCCACCTGGAAACGCATTATCTCGTTTCTTTTGTGTTCTTTCGTGACAACGATTTGTAAAATCTCGCTTTGATTGTTATAATTCACTTCTCATGCTGGATCGTTTCACTTATTTCAGTATATTTTCCAGGGATGTTGGATTTTGAGCTGGCCTTATAGTGTGTTCACACTGGATTAATAGTTAACTTATATGCAATAATATTATCATTTATTGAGAAATTATGTGCGTGTTTTAGGAATTTAAATAATTTAGCATATATGGTATGTTATACATATAATTATTCCTCCAGTAATTGTTGTTGTTGTTGTTGTTGAGTAAAGCGAATGACTCTTATCTATGTTGTTTATGTGAATAACAGAGCATGTTTTAAGTAATGTGGTCTTTATATCCCCACACTTTTTGAGAACTTTTGTGCGTGTTTCAATCATTTAAATAAGCGAGCATATCTGGTCCGTTATATACAGGGTGATTGAGAAGCCACTAGCTATTGTAAATTGTTATTCCTTCACTCCTATTCAATTTATTTACATGAAAAAGTCAAAATATAGACAATTAACTACCCTTTCATTGCATGAAAGGCTATGTTACATTAACATTGATCGTCCGATTGGCAGAGTGGTTAGAGCACTGGTCTCTCGCGACAAAGGTGCCGGGTTCAAATCACAGTACCGACACGCTCCACTCTACCCAGCTGTAAATTGGTACCTGGCTTTAAGTTACGGAAGGAAAAGGCAGCGAGGAAGGGAGCTGGTCACCCCACCTCTCGATGCTGGACCTAATATAGGGAAGTCTCAAACACATCACTCCCCTACTGCAGTATCTGCTAAAGGACTACCTTTACATTAACATTACAATGGCAGGTTTGTGCAACACCTGATGTCATATCAGGCAACAATTTTTGTCTCTTATAATATTCGTTTATTGGACATTTTGTATTTTATTTTATTTTGTTTCTGAGAATAAAAATTTAAATAATAAAACTTTCGGAAATTATTATGACATTTACGCGGTCTAGCCAACAATCAACAAACTGGTCAGACATAACTACTATCAGTTGATAATATAATCGGCTGTGGTCATCCCAATGTTGTTTACTCCCTAATCCGGACGCTCCTACACACTGTCTGGTAAGAAATGTGTTACAACATTTGAAGGCACAGATTCAAGTGTCAATGTGGGTTCAAATGAAAGTCATTTATTACGTTAATCAGCAAAAGGTGGTTGCTGACGTCCCGATATGACGAGAATTGAGGGAAGGGAGTGTAAACAATGATTAAGAACAGAAAATGAGTCGTGGTGCAATAATATCGGCGATAAACATTGAATGCTAGGAACAGAGAACGGACAATTCTGTAACAACAACATAACACAACACTAGTAACATCCATTTAGCTTAACACTATGTTTTCTCTTCCTAAACAACATAACACAACGCTTTTAACATCCATTAAGTTTCACACAGTATTTTCTTTTCATACCGCAAAAACTGTTAACATCCAGTTAGTTCACACTATGTTAACTATTTACAAACAACATACAACAACACTGTTAACATCCATTCAGTATCACGAAATGTTTTCTTCTCATAAACAACATACCACACCATAGTTAACATCCAATCAGTATCATGCAATATTTTCTTCTCATAAACAACATACCGCAACATAGTTAACATCCATTCAGTATAATGCAATGTTGTCTCTTCAATAACAACATACCACAACACAGTTATCATCCATTTAGTTTCATACAGTGTTTTTTCTTCATAAACAACATACCGCAACACAGTTAACATCCATTCAGTATCATGCAATGCTTTCTTGTTATAAACAACATACCACAACACTGTTATTTTCGCACAGTGTTTTCTCCTCAGTAACTACATACCACAGCACAGTTATTCAAACAGTGTTCTAACTTCATAAACAACATACAACAATACTGTTGATGTTTAGTACGCTTCTTACGGGAGGAAAATAGCATAATTAGTGTTTTTCATTTTGTCTCGTACAGTTCCCAGAGAGTCTCTAAGGAGGCAATGAAAGAATAAGAGTAACTACTCCCTCGCGCATCTCGCATGAGGCGACTAGTATCAGGTAGCGTATGGGTCAGGCAACATCGTCGTATAAATCCAACTGCTACATAAACCAATCCTGCGAGAACACATGAATATTTGGAGCACGTTGCCTTCTAAGGGGCCAGTTGCCGTCATGACTCCGTGCTCCATATGGGACATTTGAAAATACTAAAATAGTGAATGTTTTATTTTCTGTTCTTGTTCTCCACTTGCACATTTTAATATATATTTTTATTATCATCATTACCTCTTTTGTCGCTCCTTACGGAGCATGGAAGTACAGGTACTTCATGTGAACCGTATATTGGAAGGGATCCCGTTACACGCCCACTGAGGCATATTGGGAATATGCTGTTAGGCCCATATTTTCTTGCCCATCTACACACTAGGGGTGATGTGGACAGCATCACGCCGGCCGCCTTAACCTTCCCAGAGTTGCTCTGGTACCCAATTCATCAGGCTGGGTCGACCCCGGAGCCGTTTGTGGTCTAAAAGAAAGTCCCACCTCAACTTGGGATCGAACCACAGACCACCATGCTAAGAAGCCAGTGCACTAACCACTGCGCCACCGCGGCTGTATTGGAAGCTCACAAGAAAACATCCATGAGCTCCTGCAGCGACGTCTTATGCAGCGGTTTATTTTGTCTGCTGAGATTGCCAGCCCCACGCACACATTTTTATTTTAGTAATATTTTACGACATGCCTGAGCGAGTATTAGTTTTGTTCTTTCTTTAACTCCTCATAGGCCACCGGGCACTACACATGGCACTGCTGTGATGGACCCTTATATTCTTTTCGGTGCTGCATTTTTTTTTTTTTTAGAAATAGAAGCGGTTCCGCACTTTGCTTAATTGAGCTTCGGTTCTGTTTTCTAAATCTTAAATAAATAATAATGAATATGCCTAGTCGGTAGGGTGGATAGTAACGATTCACTCCCGTCATTCTGACTCTGTTCGATTCCCCGGTAAGGCAATGACTTCTGTTTTTTTTTTTTTCTGTTGTTTAGTTTTCTACATCTTTATTTCTCAGACATACCGTTACGTTAATTATTTATTTTCCGAATCGTAAACAATGTAAACAAGGTTAACACTGAATAAATTGCTGTATTACGTTATCGTGATCTTATGTTTCACAGTCTCTAGTTGGTTGTGATACAAGATTGGATTTTATTGAGGCTATCCTTTCATGTTTATTATTAAGTTAACACAATCTTCTGCAATTACTATGCCGTATATGTATTTAAGGATGAATTTTACAGAGTGACTCAACCAAAGCGCCAAGGCGGCATTCTGTTTTTTTTTTAACCACATCTTTTGAACATATTATTTTGCCTCCATTTCAGACCCAAGCAGAATATAGTTAGTGATCGCAGGCATTCTTGTCTGATTTCATTTCCTAATGTAAAAAAACAGTACTTTAATATCGTGTCATAATTTTCTCTTTTGCTCACTATGGAATATGAAGCCACCATTTACACTGCCTCTTCATTGCACACAGACATCTCCATCAGTGCTCCGATCTCCCCCCTTATATCCTACAAGGAGTATCTCAGCACAGTGCACGAACTCCGTAGCATCGGCGAGGATCCCAGTGTGTGTATATAGGAATCACACATTCTATAAGTGTTTTTGTGGTGGGTAGGTTTCACACTTTTTAAATTTTGCTAGGACAGCGGCCGTATGGCCTACTCCTTACGATTTTCAACTAACATCTGAGGGATTGTTAACGTGTGCAACTTGCTCACGGGGCCTCCTATTTTTTTCGCCCTTATCAGAGAAGGTTAGACATCCAATCACACTTCCCAGGATATTGGGGGGAGGGGGGGGAGGAGAAGGTGACATCAATTTGAACCATTGGTTCTGAAAAAACACAAATTCTATCAATTATACTCCATGTACTGGGAGCGAACCCGGTACCTTTAGAATTAGAGGCAGACGCCATACCTCTTAGCCACTCCGACTCCCAAATCCACTCGTGAAACTGCCATGTGCAACATTCGCTAGGTGCCCCAAAACTATAACAGTTCTTGAAAGATCCCCTACATTCCGCGCGTCACAAAGTTCACAGATATATTTGTAAGGAGCCAAGGACGTTCTTAAAACAGCGTCTACAGTCACGCAGTCTTAAAACTGAGTGCTCGTAAAAGGGACACTTAAGATGTGTATTATGTACGCACTTATGTACAGTATTTTCACTGTGGAGATATGTGTGAGTTTATGGATTGTATTTTTACGGTGTATATTTTGTTATGTACAATTCATGTACCATTATATGTGCCTGAGTTTGTCTTTTATGGAATGAAAACACAAATATTTAAACACATAGGTAAGAAATTTCAACCCACAACTTAAGGCAGTCCTATCTTTTTGTGCTGCTCTGAAACATGGAGAACAACAAAAACGACAACCAAGAGATTGCAGTCGTTTATTAACTCTTCGACTCCGGAACAACGCTCAGAGCGTTGGTCAGATTTGACACCCGTGCCAAAACAACTCTCTGGGCGTTGTTTTTAGTCTATGACGGATTAAAATTACGGCACAGGGTAGAAAATAACAGCGGACTCAAAGAGTTAATGAGTAAAAGGTAATCCCATAGTAGATACTGCGTAGAGGAGTGAAGTGTTAGAGACTTTACTACACTAGGTCCAACTTTGAGAGGTAGGGCGACCTTTCCTTTCCCTAACTCAGGAGCAGATTTAGGTACCCATTTACAGCTGGGTAGACTGGAGCGTGACACTACCGTGTTTCGAACCCAGTACCTTCGCCACGAGAGACCAACATTATAACCACTCTGTCAATCGGACGCTCCAAAAATGGGTGCTTTCGCAGAATAGAAGAATTATATTAATAGTCAAAAATCACTAATATTTATGTGACGGAAAGAGACTGACTAATTTGAATGGAAAAGGAGAGGTGGAACACACGTTGGCAATGTATAAGACTCACAACTTAAAGAAAGACTCGTGTTCTTCTCAGGTGTCTCCACAAGAAAGAATAAACGGCAGCTCCCACGTGTCATTTGTGCAAGGCGACTAATTTGAGGTTGTGCAAGAAACTGGCAACATCATCATGTAAAACAGATATCTACAGGAACCATCCCTGCAAGAGCGTTTGGATGGTTGGTTGCGGCTTACTGTAGATGGACTAGCTGTGGAGGTGGCTCTATGCTCCATAAGGAACAAGAAGGAAATGATGATTACGGAAACAACCAGAGAAATGGGAAATGTGGTAAAGACATCGGTATTACATAGGACGCTCATATAAGGGAGCCAGCTAACATCATTACATGACAGGCGTTGTTCTGAAATCCTCAAGATACAAGATTTAGAGGGTAACGCAAAACACAAAGTGACATTATGACCTTTGCCCACGAAGCACTATTTTGTGGTGCATACTTGACAGGGAGGATAGTTTGATTCGCGTCCGTAGCTAGGCGGTGTTGACGTTCGGATGGTCATAGGTTCAGTTATCCGGTTCGCCTTTCACATTTGTTGTTCTTCTTTATATTTTTCTACTTATTTATTTCTCACGAGTGTCTGAAACATATCTTTATGTGTGTAGTATTTATTTATTTACGTTATGAGTGAGTTATATGCAATCGAAGGATCCCAACTAAGATAATTACCTAGGCAGTGTTGTCGCACTGAAGGTCCGGGGTTCGAGTCCTGGGTAAGCCACTCACGTCTGTTGTTTTTCTGTTGTCTGGTGTTCTACTTCTTTATTTCTTACGAGTGACTGAAAACATACCTTTATGTTTGTCTAATATTTATTTACTGTTTACAGGCCTCGGGTTTCCCTTCCTTATGTGTTATAATTACCGATGTATGTTACGTTGGTCGGTCTCACTCAAAATAGTAACTCTCGCCAGAATAAAAAGTGCGCAACGCACGGTGTTCAACTTGCGCGGCGTGGGTGTTATATAAAACAAATACTTTGTATTTTTTTTTATATTCTTTCACGAAATTAGTAGCGATCGACAAAGAAAAAGTGCGTAAAAATTGGTGCGCATGAGCCCTCACCCGATGTACAAATCATGAAAACTTGAAAGTTTTTGTTAAAACCACTAATTATCAGGGAACACTCTTTGGATACAATCCACGCATTTTCACACGAAATTTTGTCATCAAAGAACTTTTTAATGGAATCTAAAATAACATAATTCTCGCCGTGTGTACGTTGGTCACAGCTGAGGAATGCAACCGTGTTGAAAAATTGTATTGTTTCCATTATATATACTCTCCCGAAAATAGTTACAATCAACAAAGAAAAGCGTTCAAATGAGGATGTTCATGAACAGTTTGATTACACTGTATAATGGAAAGAAACCAAAAACACTCTAAGAATGTACTTCTATCTGCTCATCTGGGAACGGAAACAGCACACTATAATTAAAAACCCGTCAAGTTTGACGGGTTATTGCTAGTATATACATAATTTTGAACTACCTTATATATATATATATATATATATATATATATATATATATATATATATATATATATATATATATATATATATATATATATATATATATATATATATATATATATATATATATATATATATATATATATATATTTATTTATTTTATTTATTTATTTATTTATATTATATATTATATTATTTATTTATTTATATATATATATATATATATATATATATATATATATATATATATATATATATATATATATATATATATATATATATATATATATATATATATATATATATACGCTCGCATGCAAGCACCACCACACACACACACTATCTAACAAGCGCCAGTCGGTCACAAATCCATCCTACTTCAGCTCCCCGAGGAGCAAGGGCGTTTAACAAACTTATTCCACGTCTTCCAGGCTGGCGCCATCAGCTGAAGGTCTTTCCATGTCTGCCTCATTCTTTTCGTGTATGTCTCTAATTCTTTTCTCCGTCTGTTCTTAGGTCTTTTTCTACCTCCCTTACACTGGGGACTACCTCCCTTACACTGGGGACTACCTCCCTTACACTGGAGATTCCAGAAATAAGGACTGTCTTTTTATACTATCAGTAGGTTTCCTCTTTGCGTGTCCTATCAGTCTCCAGAGTCTTCTCTTATACGACTGGCACTTGTAAGGTTCGTGCTATCTGTTCCACATTAGTGATCTTGTCGTGCTATCTGTTCCACATTAGTGATCTTGTCGTGCTATCTGTTCCACATTAGTGATCTTGTCGTGCTATCTGTTCCACATTAGTGATCTTGTCGTGCTATCTGTTCCACATTAGTGATCTTGTCGTGCTATCTGTTCCACATTAGTGATCTTGTCGTGCTATCTGTTCCACATTAGTGATCTTGTCGTGCTATCTGTTCCACATTTCTGATCTTGTCGTGCTATCTGTTCCACATTAGTGATCTTGTCGTGCGACTTTAATTCTTCTTGTCTACGCAAACATCCATTTATGAAAGTCTGTAGCTTTTTGTTTGTTGTTTTTGTTCTCCATGTTTCACAGCTATACAACATGCCAGCTTTAATAATTGAAGGCCACAAAAAGTTCAGTTTTATTGAGGCAATAACCACAAACATCGAGAAATTGAAGCAGTGAAAAACGTCTATGTAGGTTAGAACCAGGGTTGTGGAGTCGGCCACAAATCTTTTCGACTCCACAGCCCTGGTTAGAACATCGGAGAGCGGTGATAAAAACCAGTTTAACTTAGTTTTTATTGAACGGGAATTCGTGTAGGGGTTAAGAAGTCATTTTAACCACTTTCCTCTAAACTCATCTGAGCGTTATTTATTTGTCGCTGTTTCAAATCTCAAAATCTCTAGGTTTCGCTGATCGTAGAGATCTGGAACTTTGCACGCAGCCTCGGTTCTTGGAACATTCTGGTTATCAAGTTTTAATTGGCATTGAACAAGCCTATTTTATATAATAATTAAAACAATAAATAACTGCGCTTACTTACGTGATCATAAAAATAAATAATGCATGGAGGAAGTAAACGTTTGTTATTACGTGTGTGTTTATGTTTTATTTGTTTTTTTTCTTGGTGTGTGTGTGTGTTTTTTTTTAACTCTTCGTGCCAGAACCCCATCAAAATTGTTGGAACTGAAACCCTCACTTCTTAAAGCCGACCTTGTCTGTTTTGTTCCTGTTTCTAAATTTTTTGTAACATCTTCCCTATGTGTATCTTTTCTTTTGTTGTTGTTGTTGTTGTTGTTGTTACGTGTTTGCTTCTTTCCTTCGTAGCACGCTCCTTTCAACAATTTACTAAATACATGAACTGTTTGTAATGTGCTATATTATAACTGTTTCTTCTTTGCTATTGGAGCCGCAGTGGCGCAGTGGTTAGTACACTGGCTTCTTAGCTCGGTGTTCCATGATTCGATCCCCAGTTGAGGTGGGATTTTTTAGACCGGGGTCGATCCAGCCTCATGAATTGGGTACCAGAGCAACTCTGAGAAGGTTAAGGCGGTCGGCGTGATGGCTGACCACATCACCCCTAGTGTGCTGATGGTCAAAATAATATGGGCCCAACACCATATTCTCAACATTCCTCATTGGGCATGTAACGGGATCTTTTTTTTTTACTTTCGTGTGCTACTGTCACTCTTTCTGCGTTTATGTACATAGCTATTGTTTCTGCGTTTATGTACATAGCTATTGTTTCTGCGTTTATGTACATAGCTATTGTTTTTGCGTTTATGTACATAGCTATTGTTTTTGCGTTTATGTACATAGCTATTGTTTTTGCGTTTATGTACATAGCTATTGTTTTTGTAGTTTTGAACTTTGTGATATAATTTTTGTATCCTTGACTAAACAAAAAATTGTCAGATTTCTTGGGGCAGTAAAAGACGCCTAGGGATCTCGTAACAAAACGACTAACGATCCTATAAATAGCAGATTCTCCTAGCAGTAACTGAATGTGTGCCCTTTTTATGG
Organism: Oreohelix idahoensis; assembly: GCA_024509875.1. Taxonomy (NCBI): domain Eukaryota; kingdom Metazoa; phylum Mollusca; class Gastropoda; order Stylommatophora; family Oreohelicidae; genus Oreohelix; species Oreohelix idahoensis. Next base: position 48,888 of record JAMPIV010014637.1, on the reverse strand, counting down.
CGGTGCCTATAAATGTCAAATTATTATTTATTTGTATTGAAATATTTATTATCTAATAATAATATATTTATATTACCTAAACCCTTTTCGCCCCCTTGGAGTGCAGGGCCATTACTACAGCTGGTCTTTAGGAAGTCTGTGTCAAATTATGTATTTCTTTTGGCACGCAGCGGTTGTTTCTTTATCTATTTGTTTTACATGATGAAGATGCCAACTTTAAGCACATCCCCCAAATGAGTCGCCTGTTATGACACGCCTGATTTATCACTAGCCTTATTCTTTCATTATCTTCTCAACGACCACCAGGCAATTACACGTGGCATATTCAGATTACGCTGGTCGCTAGCAGCAAAGGTGCTGGGTTCGATTCATGGTATGGACACGCTTTAGTCTACCCAAATGTTAAATGGGTATCTGACTTAGAAGACCTGGTATGTTCTTCTTGAGGACTTGGTATGTTCTTCTTGAGGACTTGGTATGTTCTTCTTGAGGACCTGGTATGTTCTTCTTGAGGACTTGGAATGTTCTTGGTATTTTTTCTTGATGACTTGGTATGTTCTTCTTGAGGACCTGGAATGTTCATGGTATTTTTGTCTTGAGGACTTGGTATGTTCTTCTTGAGGACCTGGAATGTTCTTGGTATTTTTGTCTTGAGGACTTGGTATGTTCTTCTTGAGGACCTGGGATGTTCTTGGTATTTTTATCCTGAGCACTTGGTATGTTCTTCTTGAGGACCTGGAATGTTCTTGGTATTTTTGTATTGAGGACTTGGTATGTTCTTCTTGAGGACCTGGAATGTTCTTGGTATTTTTGTCTTGAGAACTTGGTATGTTCTTCTTGAGGACCTGGAATGTTCTTGCTATTTTTATCTTGAGGACTCGGTATGTTCTTGGTATTTTTTCTTGATGACTTGGTATGTTCTTCTTGAGGACTTGGTATGTTCTTCTTGAGGACTTGGTATGTTCTTCTTGAGGACATGGTATGTTCTTCTTGAGGACTTAGTATGTTCTTGGTATTTTTTCTTGATGACTTGGTATGTTCTTCTTGATGACTTGGTATGTTCTTCTTGAGGACTTGGTATGTTCTTCTTGAGGACTTGGTATGTTCTTCTTGAGAACATGGTACGTTCTTCTTGAGGACTTGGTATGTTCTTGGTATTTTTTCTTGAGGACTTGGTATGTTCTTCTTGAGGACTTAGTATGTACTTCTTGAGGACTTGGTATGTTCTTCTTGAGGACTTGGTATGTTCTTCTTGAGGACATGGTACGTTCTTCTTGAGGACCTGGAATGTTCTTGGTATTTTTATCTTGAGGACTTTGTATGTTCTTCTTGAGAACTTGGTATGTTCTTCTTGAGGACTTGGTATGTTCTTCTTGAGGACATGGTATGTTCTTCTTGCGGACATGGTATGTTCTTCTTGATGACTTGGTATGTTCTTCTTGAGGACCTGGAATGTTCTTCTTGATGACTTGGTATGTTCTTCTTGGGGACTTGGTATGTTCTTCTTGAGGACTTGGTATGTTCTTCTTGAGGACTTGGTGTTTTCTTCTTGATGACTTTGTATGTTCTTCTTGAGGACCTGGAATGTTCTTGCTATTTTTATCTTGAGGACTTGGTATGTTCTTGGTATTTTTTCTTGATGACTTGGTATGTTCTTCTTGAGGACTTGGTATGTTCTTCTTCAGGACTTAGTATGTTCTTCTTGAGGACATGGTATGTTCTTCTTGAGGACTTGGTATGTTCTTGGTATTTTTTCTTGATGACTTGGTATGTTCTTCTTGAGGACTTGGTATATTCTTCTTGAGGATAGGGTACGTTCTTCTTGAGGACTTGGTATGTTCTTGGTATTTATTCTTGAGGACTTGGTATGTTCTTCTTGAGGACTTAGTATGTACTTCTTGAGGACTTGGTATGTTCTTTTTGAGGACTTTGTATGTTCTTCTTGAGGACTTGGTATGTTCTTCTTGAGGACTTGGTATGTTCTTCTTGAGGACATGGTATGTTCTTCTTGAGGACATGGTATGTTCTTCTTGATGACTTGGTATGTTCTTCTTGAGGACCTGGAATGTTCTTCTTGAGGACTTGGTATGTTCTTCTTGAGGACTTGGTATGTTCTTCTTGAGGACTTGGTATGTTCTTCTTGATGACTTGGTATGTTCTTCTTGAGAATCTGGAATGTTCTTCTTGAGGACTTGTGCTCAACGAGGAGCTAAAATGTATTAATAAGGATATCTGAAAAAACACCCCATAAAGAAAAATTTATGTTAGCAGTACAAGGCATTCATTATTCTGAAACTACCAGTGTAACAGTAGAGGGAGAAAAAAACACACACAAATAAAAGAAATTAAGATGGAAATGATCTGGATAATAAAGACATAGAAAGACGCTGAGCCAACTGCTCAAAACAGGAGGAGGTAATATATGTATTTCTTGTGGGCCCTGAAAAATACTACACAAAGAAAAATAAATTATGATAGCACTACAAGGTATTCATTATTCTATAATCCCCAGGGTAAGGAATATCGAGGGATATTTTTTTTAAAAAGCACATGAAGAAAGACAATTGCGACAGAAATTAAAGGTATAATAAAGACATGGAAAGAACTATAGCGGATGGTACAGGACCGGAGCACATGCTACTCCTATGTTGAAAGCCTATACTTCTTGTGGCGCTGAAGGGTAATGAATCAATGAATGAATTGTTACGATTCTGTGTCGGAGAGTGATTTAGTGGCATTTTTTGAGTAACCGACGTTTTGTTGACCAATATCACGTGAATGGCGTGAATCCGCTGTCTATGAGAACGCACCTATGTGGTCACGAGTACTATTCCTGGAAAAAACTCTATGGAGAGAAAATAGCCTCAAGCTTACCACTGTTTTCTTTGAAAATATTCTAGTTGACGTCTGAGAGTGTACGAAGAAGAAAAAAGAAGAAGAATATGCTACACTGATCATGCAGGAGTACGCGGCAATGAGAGAACTGACTGACTAGTCTCGAGAGCATTATCCTAAGAAGAATATGCTACACTGATCATGCAGGAGTACGCGGCAATGAGAGAGCTGACTGACTAGTCTCGAGAGCATTATCCTAAATGATATGGATAAAGGAGAAGCACTAAGGACAATTAATGATCGCCTGTTAAAGACCGACACTTCAATCGACTGCTAAAATTAGGCATCAAGCGTAACACTAGTAGAGATGGGCGCATGAGAGGATGGGTCAGGCGTGTGTATAACCAGCGCGCTACATAAACAATCAGCATGCACACGCTTTGACATTTGCTGAAGGAGACTGGGCATGTATGGGTTTGCCCGGCGAGCAGTGATGGTATGTTCGATTCTGAAGAACATTAACAATATCCTTATAATAAAACATTAGACAAATATGATAAAACCGAGAAAGACTAAAAAATATACAGAGTGAAAAGGTTTGACAAAGCAAGACAAGAGCGGGAAGAAGATACAATAATGCGCATATATGTATTCCATCATGGCTTAGATTCAAATGTGTCAGTGTGTTCCAATGTTATTTATTTTTTTATTTTTATTTTTGGTGTCTGTAATAAACGAATGATTCCTCCAGATGAAAGTTATTATCACTCGCCGTCAATCTTCTCGATATTTCGTTCCATTCATGCTCCGTTAAATAACCCGGTTATACATTTCTTAGCTCTGTCCTCCCATGCAATATTACTACAATTTTTGATTCATCGATTTCGCATGCGCTGTTCTTCTTGCATCTTGTAATAGCTATTTCAAATTTTTATATATTTTTTATTCAAGACGTGAAACTTTCTATCTTTGATAAACATGGAAATAAACTTGGTTCTTTAAGGTGTTAGGTGTTATTATGACTGTGGGCAGGGCCGGATTAAGCCAAGAAGGGCCTTTAGACTTTTTGGTATTTGGGCCCCCCTTCACCTTCTTCTTCTTCTTTGATCCTTAGCCGCCGACCGTCAAAGCAGTCAGTGGCCATCACGCCTAGGGGCGTCTTGTAGGGCAACAACAAATTTATTTCACTTTGCTCGGTCGGTGGCCATCCTTCGTACAGTGCCCCAACTCTGGTTCATTCTTTGCATCTCAGCCTCCACAGTCCTCCGCCAGGTTGTTTTTGGTCGGCCTCTCTTTCGTTTTCCTTTAGGGGGTCTAAAGCATAGCTGTTCTTGTGATGGCATCAGGGTCTCTTCTGAGGACATGGCCAACCCAGCTCCAGCGTCTGCCAGCTATGATGGTGTGCCCCTTCACCTAATAGGCGTTAATTTTAATTTTTTTTGTCAAACCATTAGCATGGTGGTGGTATTTACTAGATTTATTAATAGACTAGTACGTTTGTTTGTTAGCATTGATTACCTCTTTTATTAGAAATTATTTTTTATTAATGTTTATTGGTATAGCAACTAGTTCATGCGCCGTTATGATTTTGCCGGGGGTGCATTATGACTTTTAAGCTATTTTTTTTGGTTTTTACTGTCTTTTTAGAACGTTATGAATGCGATTGCAAAGTACAAATAATTTCTTTTTGTAAATGAATCTATACATTTTTTTATTATTATTTTAGAATTAATAGGACTAATGATTAGTCGTACAAGACGATTAATACAAGATTGTGCATCAGGCAGGCAACCGCATTATGTAAAATAGTTGCTACAGATACCATTATTGCAAAAGCATGTGGTAGCTTGATGCAGGCCTCTTGCGAGGAGGTGAGCTGCACTGGTAAATACACGCTCCATATGGAACGGAAAGGAAACTGAGGATCATGGTGATGGTGGTGATGATGATGGTGTTGATGATGGTGATGATGATGGTAACGATGATGATCATGGTGATGACGGTGATGATAGTGATGGTGATGATGATGATGATGGTGATGATGATGATAATGATGGTAATGATGATGATGATAACAATAATGATGATGACGATGATGATGGTAATGATAATGGTGATAATGATGATGATGATGGTGATGATGGTGATGATGATGATGATGATGAAGACGAAGAGAATGGTTCCCTGACGTTTTAGTTATTATAATTGAGGGGTTTAACATTCATAAATCCGTGCTTGCGTAGAATAGGAGGACTGAAGTGGTATGACAAGATCACCAATATGGACCTGACAACCAGGCTAGACTAGGCGCAAATTGAACAGAAGATCGGAAGAAGACGCTGGCGATGGATAGGATACACATAAGTAAACCTGCTAATCCTATATATAAAATCCCAGCTTTTTTTGTGTCAGTACGCAACGCTAAGGGATGCAACTTTGGTTGAACGTTAGACATTAATTGCATTTTTTTCCCTTATATGTACTCTCCCGAAAATAGTAACACTTACCAAAGAAGAATGCGCAAATGACGGTGTGCACAAAAAATATATTTATAGAATGTGTGATCCCGTATACACACAATGTAATCCTCGCTGCTGCTACGTAGTACTACTAACAGGAGGAAGCAATTCACGTTCTTGTGGCGTGTTGCGAGAAGAAGAAAGCTGTAATATATTGTGAGAGCGTTTTAACTTCAGATGTAAAACAAATATGTTGGTTTTTTAAAAATACTTTTGAATAAGTAAAATTGCTGTTAGGTATTGGTGCTTTTGAATCTAATTCCCGTCTTATGACGGGCTTTTACACTAGTAGCATTGTAACATGCCTGCACCCAGCATTCGCATGCTTTTACAATTGTGGTTTTTTTGCAACAATTTGCAACATTACAAGGAAGTATAACAGCATACATTAACAGTACCTGATCATAAAATTAAGAATATAAGTTATTAAGAATATAATATTAAGAATAAGTATATTGTAAATGAAAACTAGATCATCAGAGCCTCCATACAGTATATTAGATAAAAGTACAACACAATCAGTTAGGGTGGCATATAATCAGCACTCATAAAGTATTTGAACAGTATACGATTGTATGAGTAAGGACTGTGCGTGTTTTTCAGGTCATTGGGAAGATTGTTCCAAAGATGAGCAGCTGAGTAAGCCAAACTAGTTTTAAATAGGTCAAGCCTGGGCTTGGGTACCTGTAATTTGTTTAAGCGCTGACTACGTCTGTCATTGTATTTTAAAAGCGGCCAAAGATACTTTGGAGCATTCTGTGACAGGATTTTGTGAATAAATTTCCCTTTGTTAAAGAGGAAGCGCTTCCTGAGGGGTAATATTTGAAGATAATTATATAAATCTATACAATGTGATTGGTGTTTATCAGCAACAAGGCGCATTGCGCGTTTTTGAAGCGAGTGGAGCCTTTTTGTGTTGGAGACAGAACAACCATCCCAGATTGTGGAACAATAGTCTAGATGCGTTTGTATATGAGATATGTAGAACATTTTCCTTGCCTCTTCATCCAGGAAATGTTTAATTTTGGCTAATTGGTAAACTTTTTGTGCTGTTTGCTTTGTGAGTGCATGTACATGTGAGTTCCAACTTAGGTGTTGGTCAACAGTGATACCTAGAGTTCTGTGTTCATTTACGTTTTCAATTAGTGATGTTCCAATGAAGAGCTGAAGTGTTGTTTTCTGCAAGTTTTGTAGTTTTTGTCTGGTTGATATTAACATACATTTTGTTTTACTAATATTTATTTGCATGCGATTCTCGTTGCTCCACGTAATAAGATTATGTGTATCGTTTTGTAAAGATTGTTCTAGTGTGGTGCAACTTTTATCACTAGTATAGACAGTACAGTCATCGGCAAAAAGGTCACATGATGAGTGTTTGAAGTATAGAGGAAGATCATTAATGTATACGGTAAAGAGAAGAGGGCCGAGAATAGAGCCCTGAGGAACACCTGTATGGACAACGGTTGGGTTCGACAAGGAATTATTGTAAGAGACTATTTGTTGTCTGTCTGACAGGAACGATTTAATTAACTTTACCAGCTTAATATTTACTTTCATTGTTTCTAATTTTCTGATTAAAATAAAGTGATCTATCATATCAAATGCTTTTTTGAAGTCTACAAATATTGCTCCACATATATTATCGTTATTGATGTTTAGGTGCCAATTGTCTATCATCTTTGTTAAGGCTGTGTGGCATGAATGCTTTGGTCTAAACCCCGACTGACTGTCGATTAGCAGGTCATTATTGACTAGGTGTTGTAGTGTTGTTTTGTGGATGTGTTTTTTCCAGTGGTTTGGACAGCGACGATATAAGAGAAATGGGCCTATAGTTACTAAGATTACTACTATCAGATGAACCTGGTTTGAGAAGTGGGTATACTTTAGCGCTTTTAAAAGCAGATGGAAAGTAACTCCTTGCGATACATTGATTATATATGTATGTCAGTGAATCACTAATAGCAGGTGCGGCAAAGCGCAGTATTCGATTACTGATTCCATCAAGTCCCGATGAGTTATTATCTTTAAGGCCAGTAATATAGTTATAAACTTCGTTAACTGTTATAAAAGGGATGTCGGGTGGAATTGTGTTAGTACATTTGTTCTCGCAGAACGTTGATAATTTGCTTAAGTCACAAGGGGGAGACGGAATGGTGGATTTTATATTGTTGATGTCTGCCTGAAAATGATTGCTGAAGTCAGTACAAGTAAGTGGCGTATTGGGAGTATGTGGGTCTGGAAAATTTCGTTTGTTCACTAAAGTGTTGATTGCCTTCCATATCTCTTTACTGTTTGTTTTACTCTGAACTAAATTTCTAAAGTAGTTTTTCTTTTCTCTGCGAATTAAGTATTGTACTTTATTTCTTATTGTCCGATATGTAGTGATATCCTTATTTTTATGCGCTCTATCTCTTTGCCTCATAGCGTCAAGAACTTCTTGTGTGATCCATGGAGATTTAATTTGCCTTTTCACGCGAATTTCTTTAGTAGGCGCATGCTTATTAAAAATACTATAAAATATCATTGTCCAATATGCGATGGCGTCATCAGGATCAGGAATTTGAAAAACGTTGGCGAGAGGCGCAGTTCGCAAATCATTCAAAAATAATTCACGGTTGAAATTTTTAAGACTTCTATATTGAAAACTAATGTGTTTATTTTTTGGAGATTTGTACCCATTTTTTGCCCAAGTGCAACATATGGGATAATGGTCACTCATAGCAATAGTAGGGATGGAGCATTCTATAATATTTTCTGGACAGGTTACATAGATGTGATCGATCAGTGTGGATGACGTTGTTGTTACTCTGGTAGGTTTGTTGACTATTTGTTTCATGTTATACGATGCTATGATGTTGGTCCATATATTGTTTGGCTTGTGCATGTCGATATTAAAATCACCAAGAAGAATAATTTCGTTAACTGTAGTAATAACTTTATCCATCATGTTGGTAAAATCTTCAAACCATGTTGTTCCTACACTGGGATTACGATAAAGATATCCGATTAAAATAGATCTTTGCTTTTGGGGCTTTATCTCTAACCATATGCATTCTATATCTATAGTCTCAAGATCGTTTCTGCGGCGATAACTGAGAGAAGTAGAAATATAAACTGCTAGACCCGTCTCTAATTGTCTACTAGAATCTCGCCGAATAGTTTTAAAACCTCTGAGCGCAATGTCATCGTCGGTTATTTTCTCATTCAGACGACTTTCGGAAAAACCAAAAACCTGGAAATTTTGGTTAAGAATTTGTGTGAGTTCTGGAATTTTACCTAAAAGATGGTTTACGTTCAAGTGGCCAAGCCGTAAACCAATTGTATTTAGTAATTGTTCATAATTACCTGACATTTTTTATGTGAAAGAAGTTTTACGCTCAAATAGAAAATAAATAACTAAATAAACATCACGAGGTTGCTATATATGTGAGATTAAAAGTAATAGTACATAAATGCACACCTTAATACAACAAATTACAAACAATTCAGATAACTGTACTAGGTAAAAATTGTAAGAAAACTGTCACACAACAAGCACACCCATCCACACTGTGAAGGTTAACAACAAAGTTAAGCTGCACCAAGAGAATAGACGGGCAGACAAACAAATAGATACTGAGAATAAATAAATAAAGCATTATCCGACAGTTACTGGTCCTACAGAGACGTCGACTTGTGAAGGGAACAGTCACTGATAATGTTGAGGAGAGGGTTGTGGACAATAAAAGCGAGATGGATTTGGCCGTAAAAGATGATTCATTTGGTAGTAGGTGTTCGCGGGATGTTGAGGTACTGTTGTTGGATGAATGGGATATTCCGGCCAGTAGGACCTCCAAGTGTAAGGTGCGTAGTTCAAGAGGCTTTGCTGATGTAGAAAGTTATGAAAGGTTGGGTGTGCGGGTTGATATGGGAAAACCTGTGATGACAACGATGATGGGTGATCTCTCATTGGTGTCTGGTGCGACAGCGGACGTGGTGAGATTTCAGTAGGTGGACCCTGAGTTGGTTGAATTGAATCTTTTACAGATCTTTGAGAATGGAGTGTCTCAGGTTGTTGTTGAGGTGGGTCGTCGGTCGTAGAATGTTGCTGAAGGCCGATATTATTGGCTGTTTCTTGCACATCTGTAGTTCTAATAAGGGGTCTGTCTTGATACTCCTGATTGTGTGACATTGTTGTCTGGCTGGTGCTTGAAGTTGTGGGTATTGGCGGAAACTCAAGGTCGTAAATTGCATTAGAGGAGTAGCTGGTTACATTCGTGTGTCGTTTTGAAGGATACTTGGATGCTGATGTGCTGGCTGTGCCTCTGAGGGTGTTTTCTGGAAATTTGATGTTTCTCGCCAACATACTGGTTCCTTGATCGGATAAGGAAATGTCGCCGCTATAAAGATGCTTCCTAGGAGCTCCGGATGTGGCAAGGAACGATGAGTGTTCTATAAATGTGTGGTGGTGTCTGACGCAATGCTTTTTTCAATTTTGTGTTGTTCATCTCAACAGATTTCCTATAATGTGAACGAACTGGAGGTATAATAGCTGAAAAATATACCTTTGCATTTGGGAACAGGAACTGGAAGTTACTTGTGATTTGATTTAGCTCTGTTTGTGCAATTTCGTTATGCTTTAGCGCGTCCGACAGACCAATGTGCACAGTGACCCTGGCTACATCAAGATCAGTTTCATATCTTTTAAGGAGAGTCAGTAGGTCCTGCGCAGATGCCCAATTTTTGTAGCGAACAGTGACCCTGTCTATATCTGATGTTACTAATTTTTGAAGGTCCTTCACATTTTGGTCACCAAAGATGAAGTGTTTCCTTCTATTTGAAAGACGTGTGTGTGTGCCGGTGGCAGTGCGTGCTGTTTCTTGTGTTTGAACTATGCTGGGATTGTGTGTAAGTTTCTTGCTGTGATGTGAACTGGCTATTGGCAGTGGGGGCTGCCGAGTAGAAATCTGGACAGGGATTCTGCTCACGTCTGCAGGGAATTCCAGAATGCACAGGTCGTGGTCTTCTTTATGGCTCGGTTCAGCTTGTGTCGTATGCTGTACTTCACTACCGTCGGAATTTCCCTCTGAGCTTGTGTTTGTGTTACACTGTCTGTGTTTATTCTTCTGCTGTGTGCTTTCTTTCTGTTGTTCAGACTCGTTTCTCTCACAGCTATTTTTGAGGGACATGTGGTCAGCATGGAGCTGCTCGTAAGCTTTTTTGAGGCTGCTCAGCTCTGCTTTTAGTATCTCCATCTCAGACAATATTATTAAAAATTGATCTTGTGACGAGTGCATAGGTAATGTAAGAGGGGATGTTGTTGGACTACTGTCAACGGTGCTTGATAGGTGTTCTGTCTCTGTGATGTCACTTGTATCAGCTAACGCTGGTGACTTTGGTTTTGTCTGCGACATCTTTTTGCACTCTTTATTGGGAGTTATGTTTGTTGTGATATCAGCGGGAACAGTGGAATGTGTGATTGCTAACTTCTTAGATTTAGAAGTTTTTGCAGGAATACTTTGAACTGGCACATTTGATATGATGGCCTCTCGACTGACTCCAGCAGTTGTTGCTGGTTTCCATAAATTATTCAGGTCCGTACTAACCCAGTCTTTAATAGCGCACTCTGCACCCTGTATCATTACTTTATTTGTTGTGTTATAGAAATGTAGGACAACCTCTCCTGTGGAAATAACATCTTCTACATATGAACCATTAGCGTCAGTCCTTGCTTCAACAGTTGCACTAGATTCATAGTATGCCTTAGACAGGCCACGTAATGCTTCATATTCGATTAAGGTAGAAAACGTAAGAATCGCACACTGGTTATTGTTCTTAAAAGATAATGTTACGCATGGCGTGTATAGCGTGCTGGTCTTCAAACTTCGAGTTTTCTTTTTAACCGCTTTAGTAACATTCAAAATGTAGTCCTTTTGTTTGGTATCTTTTGTGTTCGGTCGGGTCGTACCGACCGAATTTGCGTGTAGCATTGTGAATGAGAACGGTAAATGACCAGGCGTATTTAATGGGCGTGGAAAGTGGTCAATTATAGTCGTTCACTCCGCTCTAATTGACAGCTTGACTCGGTCGACACACATATTTACCGGTGACCAATTTCTAAAGCCACGGTTCTCTGACATTTCGTAGGGTGTAATAAAACATCCATTTCTGTCGGCTACCCCAATTATCAGTGCTGACCATGTAGAACGTTTAGTAATTCCAACACAAAAGCGATTTACTATACATATAATAGAAGATATGCTAGTCTTCATTTTTTCCTAAAAATCACATTTCCTATTCACATGAGCACAATAATATGTATTTCATGATAAAGCAACTAACATTATGTACACAGTGATATAAAAACCTTCAGAAATATTGCTAGATATGCATTTTAAAAATCCAAATGTAGGACTCCACAAAAACACGTCCGCACGCTAAGGCTTAGAGATAGAGACTCAAGGCTAATCTGGTGGCCCAGTCTACGGGGACGATTTTATTGCAAGATCAGAAAGTATACGAAGATGGAAATGCCACTTTTGCTTCGAAATTTTATCTGCAGTACCCACTTGAATTTCCATAATTTGTCGGCTGCCATCTAAGCTGACTACGCATGCGCCAGGAAGTTACCATCTGCAGACCCCGTTTAGAACTATTTTTCTGTTTGGTATCAAAATGTATCTTCTAAGTCAACTTCAAGTCATTATGTTGCTGAAGAAGCTTACCAACTACCTGGTGCATGATTCTTAGCAAGTCCTGCATTGATGCTAACATTCCTGTATTGCCTGTTATGAAGTCTACACGTTGTCAAGCAATAGCAAGTTCAAACTGATCCAGTAATCGTTCGTTGGAGCAGAAAATGGTGAGATGTTATCTTTTTCGCTGTACTGACCATTGAGGAAAATCTCTACTCTTGTGTTGTCACTCAGTTATATACATATTTACTTGTTGTTCCACATTCTGTCTAGTTCTTTGTAGGAGTAAGCTATGTTTGATTTTGATACATTTTTCATCCTTTGTTTATCTTCAGTATTCTCTTGATTTGCTTGCTTCTTGTGTCTGGTTTGTCACAACTGTCTAGTTCTGTTTGTCACTTGTTGGCTCCATAAGTTTTTTTGGTCCATACTTGCATTCATATTGAGGTAGTCATTGATACTTGGGTGAAACTTGCATTGGTTCTGTTCATAACACAACATTCATTCATTTACGGCCGTGACTAAGTAAGGTATACATTGCCTTAAATCATGTCTTCATTGGAGCATTTTATCCAGTTGGGTGAGAAACTGGGTTTACAAGGCAAGGCTCTCAAGGAGTTTGCTTTAGAGCAGGTGGCAAAAGAGGAAAACAAGATTGGAGATGAGCATGAACGAGAAGAAAAAAATTGGCTATGGAGTTTGAGGATAAAAGAAGACGAGATTAATGAAAGAAAAAGGCAACATGAAAAGGACATGGCCCCTCTTGAACTGGAAAAATTGAAATTACAAATTGGTGGTAAACAAAACCAGGTTCTTGTGCGTTAATTCACCGCTAAAATCAAATTGTGGAAATTTATTACCAAAACTGAGAACCGTACTTTTTCTTGACTGAAAAAGGTTGATTTCACATTGTGATTTGTTCCTCATGCATTCATAGTTGACACGCTTACGACAGCCCCGCCCTCAACCCCCCCCCCCCCCGTATTTTAAGTTTATAAACTAATAAAACGGTATTGAATCAGTTCTACAAGTTAACGGTACACAGGAAACAAGGGAAGTCGCTGCCGTTGACTTCTCTAACTCAAGATCAGAGTCAGGTACCCATTTACAGCTGGTTAGACTGATGCGTGACACTCTGATCTTGAGTTAGAGAAGGCAACGGCAGCGAGGAAGGGAACAGGTGTCACGCATCAGTCTAACCAGCTGTAAATGGATACCTGACTCTGATCTTGAGTTAGAGAAGGCAACGGCAGCGAGGAAGGGAACAGGTGTCACGCATCAGTCTAACCAGCTGTAAATGGGTACCTGACTCTGATAGGGACTTGAAAGCTGCTGATGATGATGATGATTATGATGACTAGCAATTCCCTATACTTAAGGGTTTTTTTATATTAGGACATGCGCCCTAATATAACCGACTAGGTTGAACGGGACGCGCCTCACCAAAACGAGACAAAACTTAAAAAAAAAAAAAAAGTTCGAGTAAGTTGTATTTTTTCCGGATTACAAAAAAAAAACAAAAACAAAGGACGGACGGGATGGGTAAGAGATTTGTGACGTCGCGTAAGACCGTTCGACAATATCCTGCTTGACATTGCAGAATTTTGGCCTCCTCTGTAAATTATGCAGCTACGAACGAACATGTGTATGTCCTGATATGTGCCAAGCTTCAGCGATCTTTGGTGATCTGTTCCCCTCACGGTCCTTTTCAGGGCCCACAAAACTGCACCTACCACGGTCCTTTTCAGGGCCCACAAAACTGCACCTACCACGGTCCTTTTCAGGGCCCACAAAACTGCACCTACCACGGTCCTTTTCAGGGCCCACAAAACCAACAAAACTGTACCCTGGCAAGAAAGCCTTTATTTGTTTTCACCGCTGGGTGTGGAGGGCTGGGTGGGGAGTTGGTCCCCTCCCTCACTATGCACTGACCCTTGTAAAATATTTACCTAATCAGAGCCGGATTAACGTAGTAGCAAAAGTAGCATATGTACGAGCCCCTTTCTTTTAGGGCCCCGCGCCAATAAATATGTACATCATTTTTTGGTCATCTTCTAATACGAGCGTTAAACCAATGATCTTGTGATGTATGCCATCTTTAGCGCCTTTTCATTTGATGTTACGAAATTGTGAGAGAAAGAGCATAACAGGGTGACTTAGTGTGACTCTTTATTACTTTTATCTTAACTGTTTGCGGACAGAAGCAGTCATTTTCTTTGGATTTGTTGAAAGCCTGTACACCTTCTTTTCTGCTTCTACCTACCGGTGGGTCTCCTTTCTACTGCATTATATGCTGGCGGTAGTCATAATAAGTCCCATTTGCCCTTTGTGAAAAGACTGTCAGATACCAGGTGGTCCGCTTGGGCAGATGCGACAAAAACGTTTTCAAATGACCAGTGCTTCTCTGCAATCTTCTGACCAAGATTTGAATACAGCTTGTGCACTCTATGAATCCCTGCGGGGGTATATTCAAGCTATGCGGTCTACGAGACATGAGAAGGCGCTGAAGATGGATAGGATACACACTGAGCAAACTTGCTTATAGCTTTACCAGGCAGTCCTTCGGGACGCGCCTCGCCAAGACGAGGCAAACACTTTACATTAAAAATAATAAATAAACAATGACCCATGCTACAACCCCGGCCTGCGAAAATGCATAATAGACTAACCCGCAACCCCTAACTGCCAAATGTAAAACCCCGCCCGCAGGCGAAAAAAAAATACTATTGTAAGATAAAAATGTAAGAAATAGTACGGTGCTCGAATTGGGTAATAAATTGCCAAAATATTAATTTGACGGTGAATTAACGCACAAGTACCCAAAACCATACTGAGATTCAAGGTACCTCAAACCAAAGGTAACTCTGGTTCTGTTAAAATCAATTTACCTAAATTCAAACCTAATGTAGGTGATATCTCAGTCTTCCTCTACCATTTTCAAATGGTATGCCAATCACACAAAGTTGATAAATCTTTGTGGTGTAGCAAATTGATTGAGATATTGACTGGTGATGCTTTAACTGCTGTAGGCACTATGGATGATTTAACCAGAAACAGTTATGATGCTGTAAAGTTACTACTGCTGAAGAAGTATTAGTTAGATGAAAATGGATACTCCTACGCTTCAAAAGATTGGTACCTGAAGCTACCAAGAATTTTTCGAAATTTATTGCATCCATTAAATTATGTTTTAATAGGTGGATCGAACTTTCTAAAATTGAGCATTCATTTGCTGCTGTTATGGATTTGATGTTGAGGGACAAGGTTATGTCATCCATCAGCACATCTTTTCTGTCGTATTTACATGAGCGTAAACCACAATCTTTGGAAGTTGTTGAGGAACTCGAATGCCAATATTTAATTGCACATCCTGGCACTGTGGTATGTAACTATGAAATAAAAGAGGCACTACCGGTTGCATCAGCATGGTCCTGGAATACAAATAATCCTAAACATAGATCACATGGCATGGATGGATAGATCGCAATAACCAGAATTTTGGATCCTTTAGAGGACAATACAACTTTGGTCATCATTCTCCTCCTAACAGAGGACATTTTAGACAATCTGTAGTGGATATGGACCACAACCCAACTATAATCAGTCTAATAGAGGTTTCAGAGGAGGTGACAACTCTTATTGGAATAGAGGAAACTGATTCTATGATGGTGAGGACAATCAATATGCTCCTCCCATACTGTCAATTCTGCACAAACTAGTGATAATCCTAACCATGCCAATGCTTGTTATTTTGATTTCTCTAATACAGAAGAATGTTTTGAGTGCCGTGCTTTATTTCAGCTGAATATGGTTTCCAGATTATTTTGCGGTCATGCACTTCCAGCCCTTTCCGCACATGATGGTCATGGATCTCTAGTCTTCCAGAGGGGACTATTGAACAATCAGTTGGTGACAGTTCTAAGAGACACAGGTTGCATGTCAGTGGGCGTAAGAAAATAACTGATGCACCCATCTTGTTTTACAGGAGAAGAGTTGAAGTGTAATACATTTGGTGGCACTGTTGAGATATACCCAAAAGCAATAGTGCATATTGCCACTCCTTTCTTTACTGGTACAATTAAAGTGTTTGCTGCAGAAACCAGCAGCTGATTTAACAATTGGTTCTATCCATGGTATTTATGATTGCAATCCTGAGGAAATCTTGGCTTGGGAGAACCAACATTTGTTACACGCCAATGCAGTCATTACCGGGGCTCAGGCACAGTCTAATGAAAAAAGTGACATAGAGTTGAATGATGATGATATGCAACGTCCTCCTCCCATCACTAGAGAATCATTTAGTGAATTACAGAAGAATGATGATTTTTTGAAGAAATTGTTTAAGATGTTTAAACCAGTTGAGGTCAACTCAGTAAATCTGTCACAACATTGGTATACATTGAGGAATGGTATTCTGCTTAGAAATGTTAATGATTCTCCATATATATTCTTCGACATGCACATGACTCTTCTTGTGCTGGTCATATGGGCTCCACAAGAACCAGGTTCAGAGTCCTTTGTTTCTTTTTATTGGCCTGGAATATCAAGAGATGTTTCTTTGTTCTGTAAAAGTTGTAAGACCTGTCAAGATGTTAAGATTAAAAATGCGTTTCATACTGCACCGATACAGCAGCTGATATTCTGGTATGACCATTTGATAAAAATGGCTGTAGACATTATCGGTCCACTATCTGTCATGTCAGCCAGAGGTCATAGTTATGTCCTAACCTGCACAGACATGTGCACTCATTGACCAGAGGCTATACCTCTTAAAACATCTCCACAACTGATGTGGCAGATGCTTTTTTATGATCTTTACAAGACTAGGCTTCCCTAACAGAATTTTGTCAGACAGACGGAGTCAATTTGTGTCTGATGCTATGAAAACTGTTATGGAGATGTGTGGAATTGATAGATCTTTTAGCTCCATCTACCACGCAATGTCTAATGGTATGGTAGAGTGCCTAAATAAATCTCTTAAGCAGCTGTTGGGAAAGGTGACAGTTCCAGTCAAATATCCTTTGAGACGTAAGCTCATTGATGCTAGTCAATTAGCGTCTACTTTCTCTTCATTAGCTGTCATTCGTGACGAGCAATCTTCATTCCCTGATACATCTTTGCACCTTCCAGTCATGCCTTTGCATCTTGGAGGGATATGTCTATCTGCTCAGATTTGTCATCCAACCAGCAATGTCATGTCAAAACTCTTCTCGAGTCTTATAAGGATGTTCTTACTGACATTCCAGGTCGAACTTCCATCATCTCGCATGATATAATTCTTACAGATTATCATCCCATATGGGTACGGCCCAATCCTATTCCCTTAAACTTTCAGGATCAGGTCGAGAAAGAACTTGATGAAATGTTACAATTTAATATAATTTCACACTCAAGTTCTCCATACTCATTTCCGATGGTGATAATCAGAAAGAAAGATAATACTATTAGACTCTTTATTGACTTTAGAAAACGTAATACGGTTATGCAGTCTGACGTGGAGCCTATGCCTCATTTAGATGACTTATTAGCTAGACTCTGTACAGCTACTTACTTCAGTAAATTCAATCTCTCAAAAGGTTACTGGCAGGTCCCTTTAACTGATCGAGCTAAACCTCTTACTGCATTTTCCACTCCTATAGGTCTCTTTGAATGGCCTTCATGCGTTTTCATGTGTTTTGGTCTGATGAATGCTCCTGCTACATTCGTTAAGATGACGAGAAAAGTCTTCTCTCAAAGGTCTGATGTCATTACCTACATTGATGACATCTGTCTCTTTAGCAACTCATGGAACGATCATATGTCGGGTCTCCAATCACTTCTTGAAACCCTTCGTTCCCATAACCTCACGGCAAAACCCTCTAAAATTCATATTGGTTTTAGAGAAATCTCTTTTTTTTGGGACACAAAGTAGGCTATGGATGTCTCCATAGGTCTCTAAAATTCTCAACTTGTCAGTTCCAAAACCTAAGAAACGGGTTTGAAGTCTTTTTGGTCTGGTACAATTCTATGGCAAATATATTCCTAATATGTCTACTATTACTGCTAGTCTGTCTGCTCTGCTACAAAAGGGCTCTCCTAACGTGGTACATTGGAGTGAAGCATGTCAGACTGCCTTAGCTGGAATTAAAATGCATTTTTCTTCACCACCTATATTAAGATTGCTGGATAAAAGATTACCTTTTGTTCTTCGCACAGATACCTTTATGACTGGCATAGGCGGAGTGTCACAGAGAGTTATGATCATTAAATTCTCTATATACTCTTCTTTTCTTCACCCGTGTCCTCTATTTTATTAGCACTCTTTTATCCTTTTTGTAATTTTTCGCATTCGTTCGTTTGCGACTTAAACATTAATATTTTCCCATTCAAACTTTCGCCGAGTGTCTGTTCTCATTAGAAACGCACTAGTGATGTTATTACGTAGATGCCAGGCTTGGGAGGTTATTGTGTAGTGGACGAAACTGAATATTCGCTTTCGCCAGACCTATAGGCGACATTTTGTCTGCATTTTCACCTGCCACAACGAGTTGCATCGGCTGAGCGCTCAGGTGAGGCGCGATAACCGACATCTCCTCGGCGCAGTTTGAGACATTTGTCTGGAAATCCCAGCTGACAAGGCACTCACTGTTGGCCCTGGTCAGCGTGAGGTGTGAAAACGCACGAGTGTCAGTTCATGGTAGTCTTCTAGTTTATGTAAGGTGTTTAAGAATGAGAAGGGGAGATTATTTCGTTTTGCGAAATAAGTTGGGACCCCTTTGTCCTGGTTTAAGATATTTACCGGAGTTTGAAACTTTTTTTTGTCATTCAGTCCTCAAAATTCGCAGTAGACAGGTTGCTCGTGAATAGAATAAGCTGTATAGCGAAGTTTCTCAGTTTGTTTCGACAATTTGTCGAACTTCTAGACTTCAATAAATATATCAGCGTATGATTCTAAAGTTGTGCGACCACCTGTAGTTCTGTGTTGAGATAACTATATATATATATATATATATATATATATATATATATATATATATATATATATATATATATACTGGGGTAACCCAAATTTTTCCGGCGTTTAGTACAGAGACATACCTGTGAGAAACATAAACATTTTATATCTTTAACCACGTGGGTTTTTTCAAGTACCACCTGTCTGACAGTGCGTGTGCCTTCAGAGATAGACAGAATACCAATCCCACTAACAGTTTTTTTTTAAAGAATAAATGTTTATACTGGGCCTTTGAGGCAGATCATATTCTCCTCTAACTCTGTGTTGAGGCTACTTTGTGGCGAGAATAATTACAGAAATCTAAAACATTAACTTTCCGACATTGTTGACAAAGTGTGTGGTGAACCTAGATTATCTGTTGAGAGAAGTTGTCCACCGGTCATCTCCCTAATTTAGGGAAACCTCGTGTTCTGACACTGTGTGCCCGTTTAAGCCTAATTCTTATCTCGTGAGTCAAGTGACACTAACTTCAGTCTGAAATAACTATCGCATGAAGCAGACGCTCCCCGGATCCATTTTGATGAAACTAACAAACAAATCTGCAGAGCTGGGATCCGCTTCATTAAACGACAGAAACAGATAAAAAGTGTGTGAGTGTCCCGAAGTTTGCGCCAGACGGCGAACAACAGCACGAGTTTAGGTAAGGTTGTGTGAGTCAGGGCCCTGATGAAAGAACCGAGTGAAAGTAGACTGAAGGATGTTCTTTGTTGAGTCACCCACGTTGTAATTTCTTTTATGCAAGTTATTGCTAACAATATTTTCCCTTAGAATAAAGCAGAGTATCAAGTCTGTCCATACCTTAAAAGGGGGAAACCATAGACCCAATCATATGTATCTGTAACTCTTTGGGGTTATCACTTTCTTCTAACGGGACTGTGAGCTATATATCCAGGGGAAGGACCATACGAACGGGTCTATCACTATTGTAGCATTCCTTGATTTTTATGACTATGTGTACATGTTTTTGATGTATTTTATATGTTGTGATGTAAGTTTACTATGATAATTAAACTATACCTACATTTATTTCAGTGTGGTGGTCAGTTCGTTCCCATAATATCTATATAATTCTTGTTATAGTTTTCCCACGTCTGTGTGTCTAACTGTCGTCACTTGTATGTGCGGGCACGTGAGTGGATAGAGATATATTAATATATACATAATTTTTTATAGACTGTCTGACTCCTCTGGATCTGTTGTAGAAGATAGGCGGAAAGAGAGAGAGATTCTCGATTTCCGGGACAGCCTCTATAAATTTCTACCATCTCACTCGTGGAAATCTATTTCTATTTACTACCTCTCACTGTGACTATCACTTATTTTAATCTATTCAGAAGGGACCAACCCAAGTCTTAATTTTCCTATCAGAAATCTACGACAGAATGGTTGGCTCGTCTATCGGGATTTTGAACTTTGAATAGGAAGACGAGACGACAAATATCAGCTCGTCGGTAAGATTCTGTATTCTGATATAGAGTAAGAGTGTGATGTCTTGTGAGTTTTGTATCTTGTAAAAATAATTTATCCCCTAGACGAATCGATCTGTTTATGGACGTGCTGACCACACAATTAATAATTGTTTTTCCACAGCATCATTGAGCATTATACATTTGAGTTACAGGTTGATTTTGTCGGAATATATGTTAATTGTTGAATTTTGTAATACTAAACGCTGGTAAAGTTTGTGAGTGTATAACATTCACAGGGTTCTGAAGAACTAGGTGTTTGAGCTAAGCATAGGAGTGCGTTTCGGACTATTTCGTCCAGATTAATTGCCTCCCTTACCCTAACTGTCTGCAGGGGTGAACTTATAGTGGATAAATTTAGGGAAAGTTTTTTTTTCTCCTTAAAATTTTTGCAATAATAATTTTGTTTTCCACTGTAGCAACTTAATTTTCAGTGAGTAATCTAAACTACCATTTATTTGGCGTAGTCGTCTGCATTAGGTGCTTTATTGCCGATTAATAGCAGCGATAGTTAGATACTTTATTATTTTGGAGGAGGTATCCCAGGGTGAAGTATATCATCTTTTGATTTTGGTAATTTCTCGTAAGTGGTAGGAACCAGTGTATCCTTTCTTCTTTTCTTTCTCGAACTAAGTCTCAGCCACTGAGTTACTATGGCCGAAAGGGCGAAACTTAGACAGATCCTCAGGGACGAGGCGAGAGAAGAAGGTTTGGACGGAGACGAAGCGAAAGCTTTTGTCAGGGACGAACTTGAGAGGTATGATGCGGAGCAGAAACAGAAAGCAGCTGAAGCTAGAGAGCAGAAGAAGATGGATGAGGAAATGGAAATTCGCAGGGCGAACGAAAGAGAGAAGGAGAGACAGCATGAGGAAAGAGAGAAGGAGAAGGAGAGACAGCATGAGAAGGAGATGGAGGAGAGACAGCATGAGAAGGAGAGGGAGGAGAGACAGCATGAGCTGGCACTTAAAGCTCTAGAGGTCCAAAGTCGTGGCGCTGCCTCTACCTCCAGCAATGGAGAGTCTTCTCCTCATTCTTTAACTGATCCTTCTAGCACTCAATCTACTCATCTCACTGCTATGTTTTTTTCCGCTAGAGTCTTTCCCTTGTCCTAATGAGAAGATTGTCACGTATCTAGAAAAATTTGAGAAAATTGCAACTCTGTACGATTTAGAGAGGTCGCGTTGGTGTATGAAACTTTCCCAGGCCGTAAAGGTTCTGCTTATGATGTTTATTCTAAACTGGAAAGTGGCCAACAAGACAACTATGACTTTTTGAAGAAAGCTTTGCTTGAGCGCTTTGAAATGAATGCGCGAAAATTTCTGCAACTGTTTCGCAACAGCAGGAAGGAGAGCTCTGAAACTTTTCAGCAGTTCTCATCTCGTCTAAAGGGATATCAGACAAAGTGTATGAGCTTTCATAGCTCCCCTCTACCTATGAAGGTCTGGAGGAATTTGTTTTAACAGAACAAATAAAGAACACTTTGTCTGCTGATACCCGGAGATTTCTAGCTGAGCAGGGGGCAGAAAAGCTTGAAAACATCTTAGAAAAGTCTGAGCGCTATCAAAATGCGCTGGCCGAACTAACTGCCGGCCACAAAACGTAAACCGACAGAGGAGCATTTTGAAAGAATGATCTAGAGCAATCTTCTCATGCTTCTAATTAGAATAACCACAGAAAAACTGGACCTCAAAACCCCCCTCCTGAAAAATCCAAGTTCTACAAAAACAAGTACCCCAACAACAGTAAACAGTCTGATCAACCCGACCGTCCTACATGGCAGCGTGGCCAGAAAGGACAAGGTGACAAAGGGAAAACCCCTGCGCACGGGACTAAGGATCAGAGCAAGCACACCGAGCCGAAGCGCATCGGATGCTTACAAACAACAGACTCGCAGGAAAGAATTATTGTCAGTGATTCTCAACCTGAGGGAGAGAGGCCCTCTACGCGAGGAATGGTTGTTTTAAACGGGACTTCAACTTATTGTTTGTTTGACACGGGGCTTTCGTTTGATTACATTGTTGCCAGGCACCTGGTCAAACCCGGTCAAGAGACAAAAGAAACCGTTAAACTTTGTGGAGTCTTTAAGAGTGATGCACCAACAACGCTTCCCATTGCATTGGTTGAGATCCACTCCGATTTTGTCAGAGGTGTGATTAAAGCGGCTGTTATGGATGACCCGATCTACCCAGTCATACTTGGCTGTAGATATGTGTTTATTGGGAAACCGGAAGAGCCAATTGTGGCAACAGTAACCACAAGAGGGCAAACTAAGAAGGAACGGGAGCCTGCGCCAAATTTGTTACCTGTGGAACTTAAAGAGGCGCAACAAAATGACCCTACTTTGGAGCCCTGCTTTAGGAAACTGCCCATGGCCAAGGACCATAGATAGCACGGGGACATTTTTTCAAAGGATTGTGTACTGTATCGCAGAACGGGCAAGCCTGACCAAGGTTACAATCAGCTCCTAGTACCGAAACAGTACAGAAGCCAAATCCTAGAAATGGGGCACTCTCTTCCCTTTAGTGGACATATGGGACAGAACGCCACAACGCAACGAATACAGACTCACTATTGGTGGCCAGGGATGAACACCGATATACTCAGATACGTGAAATCCTGTGCCCAGTGCCAACGGGTAGCACCCAAGCACTGGACCGCCCCAGTTCCCATGGGGCAAATGCCAATAGTGGGGACTCCATTTGAACGATTTGCTGTCGACATTGTTGGACCCCTAGAAAGGACCAAACGAAGGCACAGGTTTATCCTGACTTTAGTCGACACATGCACTATGTGGACCGAAGCTATACCGCTAACATGCACAGATTCGAAGCATGTCGCAGAAGCCCTAGAGCAGATTTTTATACGGTTGGGATTCCCTCAACAAGTTTTGACGGACAATGGATCCTAATTCCGGAGCCTGTTAATGGAGGAGATCTTTAAGATCTTGAGGGCCAAACACATCCACACCAGCCCGTACCACCCGGCCGGAAATGGGCTCGTGGAACGTTTCAACGGCAGCCTCACCACCATGTTACGCAAGCTGGCACAAGAAAAGCCGGAGGATTGAGATCTTTTCATTCCTGCAGCCCTATTCGCTTACAGGGAAGTTCCCCAGGCCTCTACGGGTTTCCCTCCAGCTACGCTTTTATTCGGCAGACCTATCATGGGCCGCTTGAAGCATTACTTTGGTCCCTGACAGACCAGAAGGCGGATGAGACAGTCGTCTCAGCCAGTAGATATGTATTGGAATTGAAGGAAAGGCTACAGCTAGGATGGGATCTAGCTACAACAAACATTAAGCAAGCCCGCGCTAGGCACGCTAAACGATACAATCGAACAGCGAAAGAGAGAACTACAACCAGGGGAGAAAGTTCTGTTGTTATTGCCAACCGGAAGCAACAAACTACGCATCGGGTGGCAAGGGCCGTTCACCGTCCTGAAAAAGATCTCGAGAACCAATTATCAGATCTCTATCAAAGGAAAGGAGAAGGTTTACCATGTGAATCTGTTAAAGAAATACTTGGAAAGACCGGTGCCATCCCCCGAACATCTCCTGGCGATCACCATAGCTACAGAGGATGTTGAAGATGACAATATTTGCATGGAATATCCATTGCAACAAACTGAATGTGTCGGAGATGTAAAATTTGGTGACTGTTGCTTGGTTGATTGCAATCGTGTTCGAAGGGTGTTGATGGGTGTTGTCAAAATGAAGACAAACAAAAGGTCAACTCGACCTACGCAGTGGTGTGTAGACATGGAGTGAGGATACAGTACATGCGAATGATGGCAAACGTTCGTAAGAGTTGACAAATAGACCAATCTCACTCACTTATGGCTGGAAGTCATTTACGCCAACTACTGTGTACGTTTCATACAGTTTAATTGGAACGATCACACTTGACAGCATGGGTACAGGGACAGCAGATAGGTTGGCATAAATCATAATAATGTTGATCAATGAAATACCCTATCACATGAGCATTCATGTTGCATAACAGTATAAATGGAATGTCAGTAGACAAGCACTCCGTAATTCCAATATATATCGTCTGACTTTACTGACGGCACGTCAGTTCATAAACAAGGTTCAAGATGGTTCCTAGACCTAACCTCGTCTAGCGAAGATTCATTTAGATAAAGTTCAGCACATATTTTTTTAATAACAATATTGAACCACTAGTAGTGGGTTCTCTTCTGTAGCAGTGATCTCTGGACTCATCAGGTGATAGTAAGGGGGCATCCCTGTTCTCTCCTCGATGATTGGAAAATATAGAATTCAAAATGGCTTCTCCTCCCAGTGAGTTGTCGCTCACCCAGGATACAAACTATGAAGCGCAATCAAAGCTGATCATTCATTAAATGTCCTCATTGCTTTGTAGATTCTTCCATTGATACTATTGACTTCATCACATAATATGGTGCTGCTAGGTATGAATGTCATCTTCATCTGGTTAATATTCATCTAAACGTACAACCGTACGACTGGCAGTAAGAATAAACACTGGAGTGAATAATACATGGTATGTCTAAAGAGACTACCTCTTTCCCCACTAATATAGAGATCACTTTTTCGGCGGCAGGCCGCTACAACAACTTAGCACCCATCAGGGCGGAACCTTCTCACCTCCACTTAGCGACACATCCGCCGAACAACCTATGACCCCGAGTTCGACACCGAAGATATAGTTCGACTTAGACATACAAAGATATTAAGATATAAGACAGACTCGTCCTACATAGACAAGAACTACACATAGATTCGGGCCATAGATATTCTGAAGCAAGAACAATCTATTTCTAACCAAACAAAGAATAGATCGCTGTAAACCTAGATTCCTACGCTGAGTTCGATATTCAGGAAAGATAACCCATATAATAAAAGTATAAGTTCAACATGGGTGATATCGCTTTGACCAGGAAAATATTTCGATACACAAAATAAATATTATAATAAATATATACATTGTCAGACAAACAATTACATTTTACATTTGTATGCATAAAAACAGTAATCTGTGCGCCACACAAAAGAATATGTGCCCAACAGTGACACTCTCTCTGAAGCACAACAGACAGAAACGAAGCCGTTATGTACCAGTACACGGCGGTGCTAACGGATGTACCTGGACGAACACATCTCGTAGAGTTCGAGATGAAACTTACAAACGAGACACCGGTTCGAACCAGAGTTTACCCTATTCCGTATGCGAAAGCTGATACGCTACGTGCAGAGATAGACAAGCTACGTAAAACAGGAATTATTAGTGAGTCCACGTCTCCTTATAGTGTGAGCGTAGTGCTGTTGCAGAACCCAATAAGGAAGTTCGGCTGTGCATCGATTACGGCTACTTAACACAGTAACGGAATTTCAGCCGGACCACTCCAAAGCGCTTCTGAGCTGTTTAGCAAGCTAAGCAAGGCACGGATTTTCTCAAAGATTGACCTGAGTAAGGGCTACTATCAGATACCAGTCAAAGAGGAAACTAAGCCTTTGCTAGCTTTCAGCACCAGCGAAGGACACTATACGTTTAACGTGATGCCATTCGGATTACACAACGCACCAGGAGTGTTCACAAGGACGATGAGAAAGCTGTTAGAGCCATTGCACAGTCCACATATCCACAATTTTATGGACGATATACTAATTGCAACGGACACATACGAAGAACACATTGCTACGGTCGAGATGCTCCTCAGGAGACTACATGAAACTGGACTCACAGCTAGACCTAGCAAATGTTTAATCGGCTTCGAAAAACTTGACTTCCTGGGGCACACCATTGCTCACGGTGCTATGGGGCCAGTTGCTAAGAACGTAGAGAAGATACGTGCAGCGAAGAGGCCAAGGATGAAGAAAGAAACGCGATCGTTCCTATCGCTATGTGCTTAGTACCAGAAATTCATCAAAAACTTCAATGGTTTAACAGCACCCCTTACTGACCTTACGAAAAATGGGCGTCCGGAGAGAATTATCTGGGACGAACAACAGCACGAGTTTAGGTAAGGTTGTGTGAGTCAGGGCCCTGATGAAAGAACCGAGTGAAAGTAGACTGAAGGATGTTCTTTGTTGAGTCACCCACGTTGTAATTTCCTTTATGCAAGTTATTGCTAACAATATTTTCCCTTAGAATAAAGCAGAGTATCAAGTCTGTCCATACCTTAAAAGGGGGAAACCATAGACTCAATCATATGTATCTGTAACTCTTTGGGGTTATCACTTTCTTCTAACGGGACTGTGAGCTATATATCCAGGGGAAGGACCATACAAACGGGTCTATCACTATTGTAGCATTCCTTGATTTTTATGACTATGTGTACATGTTTTTGATGTATTTTATATGTTGTGATGTAAGTTTACTATGATAATTAAACTATACCTACATTTATTTCAGTGTGGTGGTCAGTTCGTTCCCATAACATCTGTATAATCTTTGTTATAGTTTTCCCACGTCTGTGTGTCTAACTGTCGTCACTTGTATGTGCGGGCACGTGAGTGGATAGAGATATATTAATATATACATAATTTTTTATAGATTGTCGGAAAGAGAGAGAGAGAGATATTCTCGATTTCCGGGACAGCCTCTATAAATTTCTACCATCTCACTCGTGGAAATCTATTTCTATTTACTACCTCTCACTGTGACTGTCACTTATTCTAATCTATTCAGAAGGGACCAACCCAAGTCTTAATTTTCCTATCAAAAATCTACGACACGGAGCACTCATGCAAGAGGTTAATAGCATCCTACATCCAGTCATCTACAGTTCACGCAAGCTGACCAAATCTGAACGCAACTATTCAATTGTTGAGCGTGAGCTCCTTGCTGTCATTTTTGCAGTACAAAAACTTCAGAGATATTTAGTGGGATCACCCTTCATTACTGAGTCTGACCAATGCGCCCTTTCATTTCTGAAGTATTCAAACCATAGAAACTCCAAACTTGCGAGGTATTCTATCACCATGCAGCCTTTTAACTACGAGATACGAGCTATCAAGGGATCAGAGAATACATTTACCGACGTCTTATTGAGATGCCCGCAGGATAACGCCACAGACATTTGACCTGCTTATGAACTTTTCGGTCCAGCGCTACAATTATGAAGAATGAACTCACGTTGCTGACATCTATTGTCATGAACTACTACTCATTTCCTTGTCAGATGATTTACTCAGTGCTTACTGACTATTATACTTGAATTTGAGGACACAGCAACTTCGTCGTGGATTGATGAACTTGGTATTATTCACTGCGCAAATTACACCTGACTGCTTATCTCAATCTATGAGCTAATGAAATCTACGGTTACCAGCTTTCATCGCTAGAACTTGATTATCCATCATCGATCTGATGGAAATGGAACATTGTGTCAGTTCTCGTTAATCAGAAACATGTGACAGTCGTTTGCATTTGGATAAGAACTTGACGACTCTCAATTCGCCTTCGAACATGTCTGACACTTAATGACTTATATATCAGACATTTGTGTATGCTGTCTCATAGTACAATAAGTTGATGCAGTATTCAGCCTGCTTGATTTCCTGGGAGTCACTCTTCATGACCATGCGTCTGTTAAGTCATGTTTGTGAGTGGGAGTTAAGTGTTTGGGATTTTTATGTATGGGTCTGATTTTTTATAGACACGCTAGTAAGCACGTTTAAAGTTATGAGATGATTTTTTTTAAATTTGTGTGCTTGAACATAGTTCAACTGAGTATGTGTTAGTTTTTTTTAAACATAAAGAAAGTGTTCAAATGTTCTGAGTAGTTGGGGGAGAGATACGGGTGAGCTGAGCTCACATCTCAAGGTGTTAGTTCGCGCTTGAGTGAAGATGTACTGAGTTGTATTGAGAAACAATAATCTCGGTCATTAGGTATCTGGCAGAGCTTCGAGACGGTTCTTATAGTCTCACTAGTGTGTCCAGAGTGTTTTCTTGAAGGGAAGAGATTCAATATATTATTAATGCCATGGATTATACCGCCTATTACCATTTATAATGAATTGCTGTTAATGCAACCAATTTCTGACGGATTATATATATTTACCATTTATGATGAGTTGCTGGTGATGCACTCAACTTTCTGATGGATTATATATTATTACCATTTATGATGAGTTGCTGGTGATGCACTCAACTTTCTGACAGATTATATATTATTACCATTTATGATGAGTTGCTGGTGATGCACTCAATTTATCTATGGATTATACCTACTGTCGTACCTTGTGATTTGCTGTGATCTGTTGTCCATGATGTCAACGTTACTGTCATAAATAAACTGTGAATAAGTTGACAACTAATTCGTCTTACCCATTGGTCTGTTTCCTGACCTAACGTTACTGTTGTGTGGGTTTACATCAGACGTTTACAAACCTAAAGAACTCACGACATTTGCCCATTATATTTACACACCTGTCGGCCACTAACAGTAAGCCCGACATTGTAGCACTATCTCTTTCATACAACCCCCACACATACACCAACAGAAGTGGCAGCCAAAAGAATCATGCAACAGAAGTGATGGCCTGTGTGGCCTGTAATGGAAGGGATGACCCAAAAACAACAGTAACAGAAGTGGTGGACCCAGTGATATGGGGTACGATACCAAGAACAGAATGAGTTGGACAGTATCGCCCTATAAACATCAAACAGAAGTGTAACAGCATTCCTCAGAACAACCACTAACATAATTTTTTGTGATGTACAAGTCAAGTTATACAGTGTTGCCAGTGCGAGTTTTCGTGTACAAGTTTTTCAACTAGACGTCAACCAGTACGTTTCAAGGACCTGAGAAGCTAGGAGATCCAGTCTACAGACCGTGTGATACCCGATGCCTATCGTTGTCGTTGTCGCGAAGGCCGGGAGTTCTTTTTTGAAAATAAGTGGCTTTTGTGTGTGCACTGTGCCACTGTTATATGTTAACGAGCCTTTCTTGATAGCGTGTACTGTTTGTTCTATTTAGTGTTCTATGTTCCATTTTTATGCGGGTTTGGTAGGGAGGTGACTTACGGTAGGAAACATCCCAGTTTTCATTCCAGGGCCTACGTAAGCGTTCTTTAGGGACACTCTTGCAGATTTCCCGCAGTGGAAATGTCCAGCGAATTTTTGCTGAAGGACTTTCAGTCCACTGTGTTTGGTTATCTGTGACACCATTGTTTAGGTGTGACGAACTGTTTTATTGTCGTTATTGTGGTATTTTTTTGTGTGCCTTAGTTTCTTGATTAATTTGTTTATGATTGTGCATCTAATTTTACTATCATTTATTTGTATACAAAATTTTTGTTTATACACTGTGCTGTTGCTTGTCTTGTCACTCCTCTCGCAGTGTCATTGCATTTTTTGCAATATTTTTTCTTTAGTTCTGCTTTCTTGTTTATTTGATTGTGCGAACGTTATCATTTGTTCTTCGGTATTTCGTCTTGGGTTTTTTCATTTTCCGTACCATCATCATGTATTTCTTGTCTTAATTTTATGCACGACTTTAAAATTGATTTGTAATTATATGCTATATATTTGTATACAAGTTCTATAAGCAAGGACTTGCCACCCACTAAGTAGGCATAATGTCTAGTTTGGACTATTTCATCAAGCAAGGGAAGGCTCTTGGTATGGAGCCTGAAGAGTTAAAACTATTCGCAACCGTTGAGTATGCAAAAGTACAGGAAGCTAAAAAACAGAAACTTCAAATGGAAGCTCAGAAACTTCAAATGGAAGCTGAAGATAAAAAACTTCAAATGGAAGCTCAGAAACTTCAAATGGAAGCTGAAGATAAAAAACTTCAAATGGAAGCTCAGAAACTTCAAATAGAAACTGAAAAACAGAAACTTCAAATGGAAGCTGAGAAATATAAACTTCAAATGGAAGCTACTGAGAACGAAAACCGTAGACATCACGAGCAGAAGTTGTTCTCTATGGAACTTGAGAAAATGAAGGTATTGAATGACAATAATACACACAATGCTCCAGACACTCAAACAACTTCACATAAGAACAATTCTGGGTTTTATAAGATCAGGTTGCCTCCTTTTAGACCTACCTCCGATGACGTCTTATTCTACCTGAATAGGTTTGAACTCACATGTGAGTCTCACAAAATAGGTAAATGGGAATACTGTACACGACTAATGGAACTACTTTCAGGCGAAGCTATGACAGCTGTAAGTATGTTGGAAGGACCTGATAAGAATAACTACGATACTGTCAGAGCTGTTGTATTAAAAAATATCAACTTGATGAAGACGGCTATCGTCTCCGCTTTAAATCTCTATTGCCAGAGACTGGAAAAGATTTTTCAGAGTTTATAGCAAATATACGTCTTACGTTCTCACGATGGGTTGAGCTCTCAAAAATTGAGCACACGTATGAAGCCCTCATGGACTTATTGCTTCGTGACACAGTCATGTCGTTAGTTAACGCTTCTTTTCTTTCCTTTCTACATGAGCGAAAGCCAAAAAACTTGAATGATACGGAACAATATTGTCGCCAATACATAACTGCACACCCAAATGTAATTGTGAGCCACTCTCAAGTCAGAGAGGGTTTACCCGTTGCTTCGGCAATACCATATGGTTCTAATTTTCACCGTAGATCACAAAGTGTTGATCGCAATTTTGGTAGGGAAGATTATCGTGATTTTAGACAGTACCAAGGGAGTCCATCACGTTGTAATTCTTCTTCTCCAAGAAACTGGAGACAATGTAATGGACCTCAACATTTTGGTTTCAACAATTCTGGAAATTATGGAAGGGATAACTACACTAGGGATTATTAACCTTACAGTAATTTTTCTCGAAGGCAACAAAATTCACCTAATAGATATTTTGGTCCAAGAGGAAATAGTTATCGCAACAATTCTCACTGGGGTTCAAATCAGAATAATGGTCCTAATAGAGAAAATAACAATGGTCCCAATAGAGAAAATAGTCATGATCGATCTCGATATGGTGGTAGATCTCCAAATGATAGATCGCATCGCCATGCTAACTCTGCTCAACAGGAGCCTCATGTTATTGTTAATCAGAGTAACAATAATAATAATGTCTCTAATGCTACTGCTTGTTCTGCTTTTGATTTCAATCGTGCATCTCAGTGCCCTGAGTGCACAACTTTATTCCAGCCTACAGCGGTGACTACCTTGAGTTGTGGTTATCCTCTACCTACTCTTCATGCTTTGTCTGCACATGACGAAACAGGGTCTCTTACCCTACACAAGGGATTTGTAAATAGTAATCCCGTCTCAGTTCTCTTTGATTCGGGATGCACGACTGTTGGAATTAGGCAGTCTCTAGTTCACCCATCTTGCGCCACAGGTAATGTGGTGAAATGTGTGACATTCGGAGGTACAGTTGAGACTTTTCCAATTGCCATCGTCCACATTGCCACACCATTTTTTATTGGTTATATACACGCATGTATGCTCAGAGCACCTATCGCCGACCTTACTTTCGGAAAGATTACTGTTACTGTGGTTTTGGGTCATCCCTTCCATTACAGGCCATCACTTCTGTTGCACGATTCTTTTGGCTGCCACTTCTGTAGTGTATGTGTGGGGGTTGTATGAAAGAGATAGTGCTACAAAGCCTGCTTGATTTCCTGGGAGTCACTCTTCATGACCATGCGTCATACAGGTTACAAGTGCCCAGAATTACATTATCGCGATACATTAATTGGCTCTAAAATACAATTATGAACTGTTGTGCCATTGACATTGCGTTTATCTACTGTGAGAACTTTCTTAGTTAATTCAGAATATTTCTCATTGACTAACACGTTCAAAGGGATGTAACCACACATTTCATTCCCTCCACACACACATTATTCCTGATTATGTCCCTTAACTTTGAATGTTGCTTTTAGGACAATTTCGTGATATTAATTTCAGTTTTATTTCATTTTAGATTTTACTTTTTCTTAATGCAATTCAGTGTTTTATCATCCACTCATGACTGATGACACATTTCTTTATTTTTTTCATCTACCTTTCTATATATTTGACTGGGACATGACTTTTATTGCACGATTTAGTAATGATACCTGGTTGGTCATGTTACTCTTTCAATTAATTGGAACAATCTTCGTTTTTTTTTTTTTGGACGGGCGGAGTAAAGGTGTTACCTATCATTCTTGCACACAGTCATATGCTCTATCGGAAGATATGGTTTTGCGCAAGATGAGCGGACACGATAAGCACTATTGATACAACGCGCACCATTTAATATAGTTATGACGTATCAAGGTATGATGTCATCATCGTCTGCCTTGGATACCAACGGTTAACTCTCAATAGCTTTTCGATTGTGTCCTCCGACTAGATCAGATTATGTGTTCAGCTTCTTAGATGTGTCCGTCAGAATATGCATTCAAAGTGTTAAAGTGTTCATAGATCTGTTTGAGGATCGACACTTCATGTATTCATACAGATATTACAGACATTGCTTCAAGAGAAGTATATGTCAAATATTATATTGGGACCGAAGTAGCAACAAACGAGATGAATGCAGTCAGCGACTCATAGCTTGACTGCTTGCGTCAGGTTCAGCGTACCAAAGCTGACCAAGACCCTACTCCACCTCCAATTGGTGGTCCTGGAAACAGGCTGCATCACTGCAGTCTGGCTGATAGAGTAGGGATCGAAGAGGGAAGGCAAACCCGGTCCCAAAAAAATGCCGTGCTGAAGTCTGATGTGGTGGCTAAAAGGCACAAATATCGCAGCTCCACTGTAAATGGACACAATGCAAACAACGTCCTTTTCAGGACGAACGAGGAAGAAGAAGAAATATATTGATATTCCTTCAGGACAGTTGACAATGTATGTAGTGTACGCCGACCACGATAATGACCGTTGGGAAAACTGCCGGAGTAATTTTTAACTGAGGATGGACTGAAACGTTTCAGGACATTTCACTAATTTTGTGAATACTTTATTACGGAGCTTGTCAACCTGTTGAAGTTTATTAAATTTATGAATCATCACAAGTCTTCACATTTTGATGTACAGTTGGACTTACAGTTTTCATTAGTAATGGAGTTCGTTTTGTGCATATATGCTCTGATCAATAATCTGAACAACCAACCACCCATTCGCATTACTCTTTAGTTGCACACTGTAACAGTATTGTACAAACACCAAGTGTGCAGAAATATTAATACTGTCTTGCAAGAAAAGAGACATAATACAAGACATATGGACAGCCAAAAATACACTAGGAATGAGCCCAGTGAAGTTCACAATTAATTAATGATAGATTTAAAAAGTATGCCTATGATTTTGTGTTCCTATTGTATGGCTCTGATACACGGAGAACAAACAAAATAATAGCCAAAAGGCTACAGACTTTCATGGGTGGATGCTTGCTTAGAATGGAAGGATCGAAAAGCTGTGATGAAGTCAATGAGGAATTCATGACAAGAAACAGACAAGTGCCAGTGAAACAAGAGATAAGAAGAAGACACTGGAGATGGATAGGACACACAATGAGGAAACATGTTAATAGCATTACAAGGCATCCCTTGGTCCAGAACCCCCATGGTAAGAGAGGCAGAGGTAGACCAAAAAACACTTGGAGAAGAGAAGTGAAAATGATGAGGAAGTCGCAGAAAGAACTTGAGATGATGGCACGCAACAAGAGGACTTGGCTTGCATTTGTTGAATGTCTATGCTCCCTGGGGAGCTAAAGGGTATTGACTGATACTGATTAGGATCGGCAGACTGAAAAATAATAGGCCTACCCAAATTCAATTTCGCATTTAAAAAAAATAAATAAATAAGGTGACTGACATTGAAATGGTACATTAAAAAAATAAATAAATAAATAACATGTGACTGACACTGAGGTCATACATTAAAAAAAAAACAAATGTTACATATCAAGAATTGAGTTACTTATCGACTGTGAGTTGGGAATAGTTGGGATACATCTGAATTCTGAAAAATCCCCATTTCAAGCACACTCACACATAAGGTTTTCAGATTAAAAGTTACGAACCTGAATATATGGCAAAAGAGCTAGAAGATTCTTTCCCTCACACTTACAAGCTTGCTAAACTCATCCTCGTGGGATCAGCGACAAGACAGATACATTCAATTCTCAAAAGGATTTTAAACTGTCTTTGTAAAATTGTAGACCAAGGAAAGGCCATATCATATCGGAATGACCATCGCCGAACATTCCGCACAGAATACTTAGTAGTGTTTCGCGCATTAGCAATGTTTCGTGCTTTAGCATACATGCTTTAGCAGTGTTTCGTGGACATATCGTAGTGTGTATGCAAACCCCAGACCCAAGGGTCTTTTATGTTTGGACATGCGCCCTAATATAACCGACTACGTTGAACGGGACGCGCCTCGACAAAACTTTATAAAATAAAAAAAAATTAAAAAGTAGTGTGTAAGTGTCGATTGTAATTAGGAACTGTCACACTATTTGAGGTGCAAAACGCAGAGACAATTAAACAAAGTAAATTTAGAAAAAAAGCGATAGACCACAAATGTGATGGACCATATTACAAACTGATGTACGAAAGTCGGTCTGTCATATTAGCAGTCTATCCGTTGTTCGTCAGTCAGTCCATCAGTCAATCTAGGGGACCATATCGTTCAACGTATAAAGGAGGACAATATTCACTTGTTTGTCCCAGAAAGGAAGACAAGGGAGGACATACTTATTTTAAATAATAAATGACAGTGAAGCTTATTTATTACACTTCAAACAATAATTTCATGAAATCGCCTTGCTTTTGTGCCTATTGATATATTAAGATGATAAAAATCGTCTTTAAAAATGCTTGATTACTTTTTAAATACACACAGAAATAATGTCACATAAATAACACTAGCGGTTATTCTGGTTCTGGCGCATACAAATTTGTTGGCACTTTCTGAATGGTGGAAAGCGTACAGTCCACTGACTTCAAATTATTGTCATGTTTCACAGTATAAAAAACAAAAGGGCCTTCTGCACCAGTTTCTTTTTTTTGTGTCCATGGTTGTATATATAATATCATAATATAAATAATATAAATAATGTCATCTTTGATTATGCACTTTCAAACACAAGTGCGTTCTTGTGGTATTCATGTTTTCGTGTGTGTGTGTGTGTGGGTTTGTGTGTTTTCTTCTTTTCTGTTTTTTTTTTTATCAGCAGCAACTTTATTTGCCACTGACACAAATGTGCCACCTCTACACATAAGACATTCTGCTTCTAAATCTTGCCAATCTCTGGCAAAAAATGTAAATGTCTTGTTCAATGTTTCTGTCAATTCACATTTTGATTTTTTATACAAACAACAAGGTCTTTTATATTTGGACATGCGCCCTAATAACCGACAAACCATGTGTCTAGGTTGAAGGAAGCACGTCTCGCAAAATCCTTTTTTTTATATTTCTCACAGAGTATGCTGGTGTAATAAATACATAATGTCATTATGTTTAACTCGATATTAAAGTTAAAATTGTTTGTAATTTGCAATGGACAACGAGATTTTAAATAACTAAACTTCAGTACCGTCTTATCATTCAAAGTGCATTTTTGGATAACAGGTGGCAGTAAACAAATAGAGCGAAAATGTGTAGAACTGAGTTCAAATATGATTATAATCTGTTACCGATAAACAATCCAACAACATAAAAGCTTGCCGGATTGTTCATACATTGATTGCTAGATTCTGCGGAAATTCAGTCATCGGAAGTGAAATTCAAATGGTGAATTTTCGAAATGGCGTCTTACATATAATTTAGTACTTCGCGAAAAAGTCGAATATTTCATTTTTTTTTTTTTTTTTTTTTAATCCGGCCGGACGAAAAGTTTAGGGAATGAAAAGCCCGGCAAATCCGGCCATGTCCATAGGTGTGGTCACCCTAGTCAATTAAAAGGAGTAGATGAGTTAGTTACTCGGTCCGTCAGTCAATACATGAATCAGTCCGTTAGTAAGTTAGACGTTTAATATCTTACTTACTTACTTAGTCGTTCCCCTTCTACCGTGAGGTGTAGAGGTTTGGAAGAGAGAGCGCCAGACTATCCTATCGGCTGTCTTCCTCCTGGCCTGGTTCCATTCCTGGGTCGTCCTGGGGGTCTGGATCCCTGGCTCTTTGTTTCCCATGCCTGTCGTGGTAGCCGATCTTCTCTCATTCTGCAGACATGGCCAAACCATCTTAGTTGGGACTGATCTACTTGGGTCTGCAGAGGGTAGGATTTTAGGCCTTGACGTATCGTCTGGTTGTGGACCATGTCTCTTGTTACTTCAACCACCTTCCTCAGATACCTCATTTCTGAGGTTTGGATCTGACTTTTGTGGGTTGTAGTCATTGCCCATGACTCGCATCCATATGTCAAGACTGGGACATAGGTGTAGCGGTACACAGCCATCTTCGTTTTCTTACCAACCTCTCTCTTGCTGAGGAATCCTCGATTTATGGCCTGAAAAAGTCTCCCAGCTGCTGCTCTTGGTTTAGCCAACTCTTCTTTGATGCCTCCCTTTCGGTCTATAATAGCTCCGAGGTATTTAAAGTTGTCGACCTGCTCCAGGACCTGTTTTCCCAACTTAATCTGATGTCTTCTTTCTTCTCGTGATATCACCATGGATTTTGTTTTCGAGCTGCTTATGATCCTCCCTCTCTTCTCCAGCTTTTCCTTCCACCTCCTTTTTACAAAAAAAGTATTTTGTTTAAGACTGGGAATGCACGAAACACAGCTAATGCGTGCAACGGTGCTAAAGCACGAATCACTGTTAACGGTAAAGAACTCCAAGGGAGCGTTCGGGGACTGTCATTCCAATATTACTCTTGATGCTTTTGATTCATAGTTTGACTTTTATTTGTCATAATTAAATTTTTATACCCCCCCCCCCCCCCCCCCCCCCTCTCTCTCTCTCTCTCTCTCTCTCTCTCTCTCTCTCTCTCTCTCTCTCGAAGGACTGATTCACAGACTGACGAAATATATTACTAACGGACTGAATGAATGAATGACGAACTAACTGACCAATTTATTGATAGTGATGAGCAGACAGATAGTTATTTCATAGAAGCGCTAATTCACCCAAGACTGATTAATTCAACTACAGATTTATATTTACATATAAATAGGTTTCATAACTAGTTGTTGGTTGAATAGAGAGAAAAAAAATAGTGCTTTGTATAAGGAAATGAAACAGTTAACTTTTATCATCACGGGATTATTTGGTGATAATTTGACAGAGTCTATATTTTCGTGTACCAAACCTTGGCTGTGCCGGATTAGCACGACGTACACCCAGCCAGTTTATTTAGCGCTGATACTGCCAATGTGATTCACTAATTGCTGTCGAGCAGAGTCACAGCTCAGATGGGAACACGAGGGTCGGTGTTTGTACAAGGACGATAATTATCTGTCGGACACACCTGAACGGAAATGTTGTAATAGTCCGGGCACATTAAGAAGTTATTTGTAAACATTGCAGATAAGGCAATTGGATGTTTTATTGCCATATATGGGAGACGTGACCTTTTGCATCACGCACAGAATTCTCCATGTCGGATTCATGTTCAATTACCACACCAAAGCACATATGTTTTGAAACGATTGGCAGACATTCGGAATAAAGGCACAACACCCCTTTCGATTGGAGCCCTGCTTAACATCGTAACAAACACATGAGGGGGAAAAGTTGCAACATAATCGGACACTTTTTGCAAGTCTAGTTCAACGTGACAAGCGCTTGCCAAGACGACCACCAGACTGCCAGAAGTTAGAATCAAGATTCTTATACCAGAACTGGACCATTGTTTGAGTAGTTTTGAGGACTTCAGAGCCCAGAATAAACTCCACCATTTAACAAGGACAACCGGAATCCGAGGAATCTAAAACACAGAGTCATAATGGGAACTTCTTGTTAAAGTAACGACACCCGAGATCACGTGTAAGAGGCCCATTCAAGTGCCTTTATTCCTCTGGGCTTACAGCAGTCTGTGAGCCAAGTTTGGCGTAAGTTGTACATTTTACATTCTATATTTGTCATTATTAACATGTGAGCTACTGTGTATATATTGCCATGTGAATATTAATATGTGAAAATTGCCAGTGGATGTCCAAGTCATTTGAGACTGGCAACCTCATCATAAATACCAACATACTAAAAAAAAAGTCTATACAGGCACAATCAGGCCTGTATTTGAATATGGCATGTCAGCCTGGGCCACGGCATCTAAAACAAACACTGAACGTCTAGGGAAAGTACAAAATTCAGGCCTTAGATTAATCACTAGAGGGATGAAGACTTCTCCAATCCAGACAATGGAGAGATACACCAACATCCGCTCTCTGAATGACAGACGTGAGGAAAAGGTATTCACTCACAGTGAGAAGCTTCTACGAATGCCAAGTCATCCAATGCATGCCAAACTCCATAGCTTGACAAAGAACAGGCTGAAAAGAACCAGCTTCATAAACATCTCCAAACATCTGCATCGATGCCATGAAGACCTCCTCCCAAAACAACCTACTGAGATTGAAATGTTAATTGACTATGAGGAGCCAGACGACTGCCATGGAAATATATCTATCTTCACAGAAGTCCCTGAAATAAAAAAGAAAGGCCACCAGACCCCTCAACAACTAAAAACCTTGGCTCAAGAAATGATTGAAGAAAAGTACAACCCGAAAGAGTGGACACACGCATACACAGATGGATCCGCTGAGGGGGCAGTAAAGAACGGTGGTGGGGGCATTTTTATAAGATTCCTAAATGGAAAGATCATCCGAAAGGCCTTCCCAACTGGAAAGATCTCCTCCAATTTCAGGGCAGAAGCTATGGCACTACTGCAAGCCCTGAAAATCTTCACCAGACCCGAACAACAACCACCAGCTAAGATAGTAATCTTCACCGACTGCAGATCATTACTGGAATCAATACAAAACACCAGAAATGATAACACGATGAATGAGATCAGATCTGAGCTGAACATCATCCAAAGGTCATCAACCATTTCCCTTCAGTGGTTACCCTCCCATTGTGGAATTGCTGGTAATGAGAAAGCATTCTATCAAGAAGTGGCAGTAAAATGGAACAATACAGCCATCCATTGCCGTATCGGGAAGCAAAAACCATAATCCACAACAAGTACAAAAATCAGTGGAAGGAGGAAGGGGATATGTACAGCAGAGATGACCCAATACACCATCTAAACAGACACCAACAGACCACAATGTTCCGCCTGAGAACCGGCCACTGCAGATTACTAGGACATCTCTCGCCTCAAGATATACCACACAAATGTATGCCCTTGTGGAAATGGAATCCAGACCCCAGAACACATTCTCCAGAACTGTCCAACCCACGATGAACCGCTACGTGCGACCTGGCCAAGGGGTGCTGAGCTCCAGCAGAAGCTATGGGGCTGCCGCGCCGACCTGGTAAAGACTGTGGACTTCGTCCTGGCGACAGGCCTGCAGATTTAGCATGACTACAAACTGAACGAAGAAGAAGAACCTCATCATATATAATGATGATTTCATGAACCACTACTGCAAGGGCTGGTGACTGCTTTACTGCTAGTTTCTTACAGAGAACTAAAAGCATAGGTAGTCCGAAGTTCCATATGGAGCAGGGAAGGAATGATGCAATAAATGATGTACATTCTAATTATAATATTTACATTTTCAAACCAGTGTAAATGTCTATGTAAATATATTTACTATAAAATTAATGAAAGTTTTCAAGCTTTTCAACCAGTGTAAATGTAAATATATTCTATCTGTACTATTAACCTTTTCATTTAAATGTAAAGTAAATATAAAGCTATTCAATGTAAATGTATTCTCTTGAGGGATTAAGCTTAATTCTCATCGAGGGTATAGTCTGAGGTGAATAGGATGGTGGAATAGGAACATGGGGACACATAACTATGCGTTGGGAAACTCAATACTCAGAGGGTATTTGTTTCTATTCTTTTACCATACTCGTTGGTGGTACCAGTGAGGGTACTAATCTCTGGAACAAAGTGAGAGTAGAAGTGCCCTGATGTCAAACTAGACACCATCATCAGTGTGTCTTAGCGACGCTGAACCAGCTTTGCAGTTATTCCCTGATCTTACTTGGAACATGCTATGCCTTTAATCTTGACCATAGACGGGAGAACTCCAGTGACCTATCTGCACAGAACCCAAAAACTCAGCGGGAGCAGAAACTACCATTTGCAGCTAAGTCAAACCTAAAAGCTGTCAAGTGACTTCTTACATAAAAAAAACCATACCATCATGAGTGATGAGTATTTTCTGTTAAAGATTATTCAATTTTTTAAACTGTTGAATCTTAGTTGCTTATTAAATCTGTTATTTGTAAATATACAAATTTAACGTCGATTTAATCATTTTGAATGTACGGTACTGCATGTTTGTCTCAGTCAAATTACTAAAAACACTCTAAACAGAGCTTTACCATAATAAGAAGAATTCCACTGAGTAAATCAGGGCGGGGGCTTGAGCGAGCTGAAATTAATAATTGCTTAATTCTTAATAAAAGGCGGCGGGTGAGATATAAGTTAACAATTGCCCTGCCCAGTGCAGCATTGCTTTTAACTTATTCTTCTTCTGCGTTCATCCTAAAAAGGACGTTTGTTACGTTGTGTCGCCTTTTACAGCAAAGCTGCGATATCTGCGCCTTTCAGCCCGCCACATCCGTTTTCGGCACGGCATTTTTGGGACCGGGTTAGCCTTCCCTCTTCGATCCCTACTCTCTCAGCCAGACTGCAGTGATGCAGCCTGTTTCCAGGACCACCACTTGGAGGTGGAGTAGGGTCTTGGTCAGCTCTGGTTCGCTGACCCTGACGCAAGCAGTCAAGCTATGGGTCGCTTACTGCATTCCTCACTTTTGATGCATCTTCGGTCCCCTTTTAACTTCTGAGAAATTTGAGATAGAAGCATCATTGTCCTTCTGTCTACAACTCTGCCAAGAGTAATCTTGTGCGAAGGTAGACACCTTTGAAGACTCATATTAGATACTCTTGAGTTTTGGCCACAGTTGGACGACTACTGCAAAGCATGGGAGGCAATTCTGTGACAATTATGTCTGAGTTGAGATAGTCACAAATGTGAAACAGAGAGTGGAATATGATGACAGGAGATAATGAAGTTAGGTCTAAGGGGCTAATCTCTTCCTTGCCTCCACCTCGACACTTGTTTATAATGTCATAGCACCACCCGTCCTCTCTGCTAAATGTAGTATAATATTTATACTATAAATGTATTTATAGTATATAAATACTATATATATATATATAGAGGACAACACAGGTTAACATTCAGTGACAAGTAGGATGTAAGTAAATTCTGACTGCTCGAAGTTATAAATATATTCATTCATACAAATCCACACACCAACCAAAAAAAAAAAAAAAAAAAAACGAAGCCCCCTTGAAAAAAACAAAACGCAAGCTTATCACAAAGTTAGTGGACAATGTCATGGTTTGCCTCCCCTTGCTCTGCAGTGATGGTCCAACAATCGTCAAAGCCTGGCAGCAACAACACAAAATACTCTTCACATCAACTATAGTGGTTTATGCAGCCATTGCGAAGCATGAACTGAGATTTAAATATGTAGTGATTAATGGCAGTAAAAAACTAGGTAAGCGTGATAAAGTCAATAAATGAAAATATTGTGTACTATTACTGGTAATTTTCGGAAGCGCTAAACTTGATGAAAACAGATGTAGTGGTGGAAGAATGGATTTACCGAAGAATGAATAAATTATTAGAGCGATTCCCACTTCGAACCCGCGAAATGCTCTGTACAGGAAAATGTAAAGGGAAATAACTTTAAAAAACCCCATATTCACTGCGGAAAATTTGGCGACGGTTATTCTGATATTACCTTCTTATGCACATAGCAGAGTTATTTCTGGGTCATCTTTATTTAAATATTATAGTATGGTTTTTACACTGTAGTCCTACTCATATTTTGCCATTGAAGGCCAATATTTATGTCAACTTCTAGTACATGTCAATGTTTGGTGTGCAGGTTTCCTTAAGAGGACCAGCAGAACTTGATACTTGCTCCATAAGGAGAAAAACGGAAAAAGATGATGATGATGATTAATATATATGTGTATATAGATATACAGTGGTGGCTAGTTATCAGAGGATAGACCTTTATAATCCTTTCCTTGATTTCAGTTAGACTTCTGCCATCTGACACTATCAAACAGACAAGATAGTTTAACTGTTTCTGCTTTTTAAAACTCTGCCATCTACCAATATTTTGCCTTTTTGGGATTTCTCTTCTTTATATAACCACTCGAGAGATAAATTCCCCTTTACGTGGCAGACAGTTTTACAGTACAGGTGCGTAACCCAGAATCCGAACATCTGTAAACCGAAATATTCAGAAAATCGGAAGTTTTTTTGGCCGATTTTTGGGCTAATTTAAGCGACTTTTGGTTCTCCCCCTGTTGATGGGGTCGTTTGTATATATGTCTCCATGGTTACTTTGTTTCCTACTAGAGTTACTTGCCCTTATGCTAATTTCCTTCTTCCTGTTCTCTGCTTCTACAACATGGCTGATTAAACGTGTTGAGTTTGTATCCAGTGTGTTCAGGTTTCGTGATTATGCTTCATAATGTGAGAATGTTTGACAGCCAGCCACGTCTCATTACATTTAGCAAGATCTACTATACACAACAGTAAATATCAACATGGTGGCAGCGGTGTTTATTTCTACAGAATTCGAACTATTCTGCTGAATATCTTGTAACACGTGTGCTGACGTCATAGACTTGAGGCGACGACGATAAACTGGTAAAACCAAGTTTCACTCTTCTGTTGGTAGGTTATTGCTTGCATACCATTATAAGACATTTCATCATGGCAGAACGGCCCATGTTTCGGTTACCACCCTGCCTAGACATAAATAACGTCGAACCAGACACATTTCGTAAATGGAGACGACAGTTAGAACTGTATATGGATGCAGCAGAAGTTGCCTCGAAACCTGATCCCGTTCGGGCGGCCATCATCCTTCACTGTGCTGGACCTCAAGCCGTTGAAGTTTTTGATCAACTTGCAGAGAGCAAACTGGAAAAGACATAAGAGAGATGAATAATACAGTACAACCTTCTGAAGCAAGGGTTGAACAGGTACAGAAAAAAATCACTCAACCATAAACCTCCCAAGAGAGACACTGGGCATGTTGCTGGTAAAGTCTGTCAAAGTAACACTGACAGTGGGTACTTTGAACCTAGAAAGAAGTGCCATTACTGTGGACAGAAACATCCATTGATTAAGAAAAAGTGTCCTGCATGGGGGAAGTTTTGCTCAAACTGTGGGGGAAGAAACCATTTCAAAGTTAAATGCAAGAGAGTTCACACTGTTCACAC
Organism: Oreohelix idahoensis; assembly: GCA_024509875.1. Taxonomy (NCBI): domain Eukaryota; kingdom Metazoa; phylum Mollusca; class Gastropoda; order Stylommatophora; family Oreohelicidae; genus Oreohelix; species Oreohelix idahoensis. Next base: position 5,057 of record JAMPIV010014637.1, on the reverse strand, counting down.
AGAGTCAGTGGAAGGTTCTGAAGTTTTTCTTGCTTGTGTGAAGTCTAGCAAAGCTTGTACATCTGCACAACTCATTGTCAATGGAAAAATGGTAAAATTTCAGCTAGAACCAGCAGCTGATGTGAATACAATCTGTCAACGCTTTGTGATGCAAGAACAATTGTTACCCACTAAAGAGGCTTGTTATGTTGAATGGTACTAAGATGACTCCACGGGACCTCAAGACGCAGAGGCAATAGAGACCGCAGTCAGCGACTCATAGCTTGACTGCCTGCGTCAGGACCAGCGAACCAGAGCTGGTCAAGACCGCACTCCACCTCCACGTGGTGGTCCTGGAAACAGTCTGCAGCTGTGCAGTCTGGCTGAGCGAGTCTGGATCGAAATGAGAAGGCAAACCCGGTCCTAAAAAATGCCGTGCAGAAGTCGGATGTGTCGACCGAAAGGTGCAGATATCACAGCTACGGCGTAAACAGACACAACGCAACCACCGTCCTTTTCAGGACGAACGAAGAAGAAGAAGAAGATGACTCTACTGGGAGAAGTTCTATTAACTGCTGAGAATCCTAAGACTGGGATAAAACACAATATAAGGTTTACTGTTGTGAAAAATAGATTCACATGTTTGCTGGGCAACAACACACTGCAGGATCTACAGTTTGTGGCAGTCAATACAAACAAATTTATTGCTAAGGTGGCTACTGACAGTTCAGATGATGATCATAACTCTGATAACCATCTAGGTGTCCTGGGTGAAGCTGTGTTGCATATTGATCCTAATATTCGTCCAAAGGCATTGCCATGCAGAAAAATACCATTTTCACTTAAGAACAAGGTAAAATCAGAGCTTCAAAATCTAATGAACAGAGGTATATTAATACCAGTAGAGGAACCGACTGAATGGGTTAACCAAATGGCTGTTGTTGAAAAGTCTGATGGTTCTTTAAGAATATGCATTGATCCTAGACCCCTGAATGAGGCTTTGCAGAGAGAGCATTACAGATTACCAACTTTGGATGATGTATTGCCTGAACTCAATAATGCCAAGATTTTCACAAAGCTGGATATCAAGGAAGCATTCTGGCATATCAAACTTGATGAGAAGTCTAGTAAACTTACAACAATGATTACACCTTTTGGTAGGTTCAGATGGTCTAGATTACCATTTGGTTTGAATGTAAGCAGTGAAATTTTCCAGAGGCATTTAGCACAAGCTCTTGAAGGTCTTCATGGTTGCATCAATGTTGCTGATGACATAGTTATTGCAGGTTGTGGATCAAACAGACAGCAAGCAATTAAGGACCATGATCTGAAGCTTAAAGCACTGAAACATAGGTGTAAAGAGAAAGGCATTAAACTGAATAAAGCTCGAGAGAAGTGTCGTGTGAAATTCTAATCCACATATATAAATTAAAAAGTAAATGTAAAGCCTAACAAATAACTTCAATAAAGGAAAGAAGAATGGTAAAGAACAGTGCTGTCACAATGACTGTACTCGAAATCCCCCGTGTTTTCTACGTCGTCTGCAAATTGTAACGTTTCACGTTGATAGTAAAAGCCTTCTGCAGCATACAAGCGTTTCCACAACACAATAAAACGTGTACTCCCTTTCTAAGAAAAACCTTGAGATACGCAAGCTGACCTATATTTAATATTCCATTCATGTCATTTTATACACTAAGTTACCATAAACGAAAGACAGATGGAATTAGGATAGAGAGAAGGGAGGGCTGAAAGCCAGAACGCATACAACACTAAACACGCGTCTCGCTATACAATTACTACCATCACGCGTGTAAGGCCACAAGCACTAGCTTTTTTCAAATCGATAGTGATAAAAAAACACTACCCATACGAGAGTTAGGTTTAAAAAAACTTACAAAACGCTTATTAGGAAACATGACATTCTACTGTTTTATGTCTGAAATCCTGACATTAGTATGACAGTACAGCAGACACCATAAAGTTTGGAAGTGAGGAGGTGGCAACAGCACGACTATCCTAGAAGAAAATGCATATTTTGAACGCAGCCACTTAGCTCCTTTAAATTTGTATATTTGGGTTCCTTAGGACTTGCTGACAAAGAATATGTTAAACGTTACGCAAATAGTCTAGGAATTAACAAAATATAGCCAAAAGAAATAGTGAGGGTGTCAGACAACCCCAAAATCAGAATCGCTCAGTGGCAGATTTTGACACCACCATTGTACGGGAAATAGGTCCCCATGTTAAATCCTATTTGATTGGATAGAAGTAAATGTAAGGCTAAACACGATTAGTCGGGCTATAAATATTGATTCTTTGTTGTTAGGGAAACGTGAGTAGAGTACTTTTTTTCAAACGCTTGTGTAAACATGGCTCGATTGGTTAGACCCGCCAATATAGTCATTTAGAAGCGCTAGTTCAGCACCACATTTTCAAATAAACTTACTAAAGAACCAGTGCGTTGAGCGCCAGTGCATATTTTTCTAAATAAAAGCCTGGGACATCGGCAGATCGAAATTGTGTTATATTCATTGCCAGTCAACGTAATTGTGTATTATTCCATGAATTGTGGTAAGCTTGATATATTCAATATCTTTTTAATGAAAATTGAATGTAAATTGATAATTTATGTCTGTATATGTGTGTGGTTCAGTAGCGAACATGAGGCAAAGCCTATATAGTGCTCCAACCTGAACAGAAGGTGTCGGAGAAAAGTAAAACTGCATGGAATTGCCAAACAGTACACTGACACCTATCTTATTGACTAGAAAGAAATAATGCTGGAATTGCAGAGGCGTAGTAACCATTAGGGAGGAGTATACTGATGTCAATTGTATCAGATGAAGATAGCAATTGGCCTACCGCTCTGAACTCAGTGTTTGTTATGTATTGTGTTCAGTCTGGAAATAGATTAAAAATTAGTTATGAAGTAGGAGGTACAACCTTCTTGTTTCAGGGACTGTGGTCCTAAAGTTATTGAGCAGCACCTGGTCTGAGCTTTGCTGAATCTGGAGGCTGACAGCATACTCCTGGGTCCAGATAGCGATAGTGAGGTGTCTCCAGAACACAGGGGAGCAATCGAGCAGAGGAGTCTTTTCCTGCCGCCATCACGAAAGTTAAGCCTCTGTGGCCAGTGGAGCTCAACATTATGTGTCCATAAATTGTGATTACAATTAATTGTGATTCCTGGTTCACTTTGTAGTTGAATCAGGATATATATTAGTGAAAGTAATTAATACATATATATATGAAACTTTACCAGTGATTCATTTAAGATAGTCTTATAGAGTGTTAAATGTGTGTGAGTGTCACAGTGTTGTCAAGTGTGGTGGAATAAATTAAATTGTTTATCTGTCTGTTGTTGTTGTGACTTACACTTCATCATATACATACCCTAGACATTTAACGTAGTCATCACAATATTCCAGAATAATTCTGACTGAGGTATAATGTGGTAGCAAATAAGGTTATCTGTAAAACACTACACCTATTAGATACAGATACCTTCACAGCTGATCTCAGTCAGTACACTAAGTCCCCTATAAATATTTATAACATCCCACTTTACCACATATATTGGGGTCTCGCTCCCGGGATTTTGAATCTTTCTCTATTAAATTATTGGGGGTAATTCACTTCAGGGAATAATAGAAATTAAAAGGTATCCTTGGGTGAAAATAAATAACGTTGAGCTCTCAGTGCCTGTGGTGTCTTTGGATAAGTAATATCAGCTTGTATTGTTTAGTTAGACATTATATAAATTTACCTGCTAGAAAATGGCGGACCTGGCCAAATTTCGATCTGCTGCTGTACAGACTGCGAAAGAGTTAGGAATGGACGGTGTTGAAGGACTTTCGTGTGTGGTTACTGGTTGTGTTGCTTGAATTCTGATCGTGCTAATATTCGTACGCGAATGGGGTGAACCTCACCTTTGGTTTGTCGTAATGCCTGAACTTGGCATCAAGATGTAAACAACTGTTCATCTTATTAACTCAGCAACTTGATATAAAATACATAATTCATAATGGTTGAATGGTGTAACGTGATTCAACGAATAATGCCTCCGGTTCGAGTCCTTCACAATTTAATATGGATTACACACATACATAAACAGTTCAATTCACACATGAGGTACATGCATCAATCAATCAATAGCGTAGACTGCTGTTTTACATGTCAATGTCCGTTTAAGGATACAATGCAGTAATTGTCGTCAGAACATCACAGCTATATGCACGCGCAGATAGAATGGCTACCTGCCGACAGTGAGACTGTGAGTCTAATTACTTCGTATAAAGTAGACGATTATCTTTCTCCTTCCAAGGATTTAGTTAATCACTAACCTCCATAAGTTTCCTCTCATGTAGAGTTCTAGGACTGACCCTGGTCCATCATAATGCACATATAAATGGCTATATCATGCCATTAAATTGGAAGGTTAACAAAACGCAGCTATTCAGCTTGGCGGTCAAGTAACAATGGGTAGCGTCTCCTAGTTACCGACTGTGACCCAAACAACGCTAGACACGTCATAATCGATCGTGTATGGAGCGTTCAATAATTGAAACATCTATCGCAATATATTAAATGTCTTAACCTTTACATTTGCACGTCCGCTAACCTTTAGCAGACGGCGTTAATATCATATACCGTAACAATTCCCTGTACACCGGGGGAAAAAAAAATCGATAGATTTTTTTTCAAGATCTATCCGACTTAACAATTTTTCAAAAAAAAAATTTAACACAATCGTGACATATGGCCGACGATGTTCTGAGTAGAACCGTGTCGCGGTCATGTTAACTAACTATTTGTCATAGTCATCTAACATTAATCACATTATATATCAATATTATACATATTATTATATCAACTAAATAAAATGTCCAATGTTAATAGTGAATGATAGAATTAAATTAAAGTAAGGTCTGTCGTATTAGTATGTCATATAGGAATTAATTTGACTAATTAAAATTAAATTAATTAATTAAACTAAGAGTTAAATTATTAAGATTCTAATATAACGCGATGTTATGAGAGAAGAAAAGACAAAATAAGTGAGAAGAAGTAGAAAG
>JAMPIV010014636.1:0-111180 GCA_024509875.1 Oreohelix idahoensis | reverse complement strand
ATGTACCTGTAATAACGTACAGAAGATATAGAAGTATGAGACCATGAATATGTACCTGAAGATAACGTACACAGAAGATATAGAAGTATGGGACCATGAATATGTACCTGGAATAACGTACATTGAGACCATGAATATGTACCTGGAATAACGTACAGAAGATATAGAAGTATGAGACCATGAATATGTACCTGGAATAACGTACAGAAGATATAGAAGTATGAGACCATGAATATGTACCTGGAATAACGTACAGAAGATATAGAAGTATGAGACCATGAATATGTACCTGTAATAACGTACAGAAGATATAGAAGTATGAGACCATGAATATGTACCTGTAATAACGTACATAACCATGGAATATGTACAGGACAGAAGATATAGAAGTATGAGACCATGAATATGTACCTGGAATAACGGACAGAAGATATAGAAGTATGAGACCATGAATATGTACCTGTAATAACGTACAGAAGATATAGAAGTATGAGACCATGAATATGTACCTGTAATAACGTACAGAAGATATAGAAGTATGAGACCATGAATATGTACCTGTAATAACGGACAGAAGATATAGAAGTATGAGACCATGAATATGTACCTGGAATAACGGACAGAAGATATAGAAGTATGAGACCATGAATATGTACCTGGAATAACGTACAGAAGATATAGAAGTATGAGACCATGAATATGTACCTGTAATAACGTACAGAAGATATAGAAGTATGAGACCATGAATATGTACCTGTAATAACGTACAGAAGATATAGAAGTATGAGACCATGAATATGTACCTGAGACCATAATAACTGTACAGAAGATATAGAAGTATGAGACCATGAATATGTACCTGGAATAACGTACAGTAAAGATATAGAAGTATGAGACCATGAATATGTACAACGTACAGAAGATATAATATGAGACAGAAGATATAGAAGTATGAAGTATGAGACCATGACCAATAGACGGACAGAAGAATATGTACCTGTAATAAATAACGTACAGAAGATATAGAAGTATGAGACCATGAATATGTACCTGTAATAACGTACAGAAGATATAGAAGTATGATAATATGTACCTGTAATAACGTATAGAAGTATAGAGGAAGTATGGGACCATGAATATGTACCTGTAATAACGTACAGAAGATATAGAAGTATGAGACCATGAATATGTACCTGGAATAACGTACAGAAGATATAGAAGTATGAGACCATGAATATGTACCTGGAATAACGTACAGAAGATATAGAAGTATGAGACCATGAATATGTACCTGGAATAACGTACAGAATATGATATAGAAGATATATGAGACCATGAATATGTACCTGGAATAACGTACAGAAGATATAGAAGTATGAGACCATGAATATGTACCTGGAAAGATAACGTATGACAGAAGATATAACGGACAGAAGTATGAGACCATGAATATGTACCTGTAATAACGTACAGAAGATATAGAAGTATGAGACCATGAATATGTACCTGGAATAACGTACAGAAGATATAGAAGTATGAGACCATGAATATGTACCTGGAATAACGTACAGAAGATATAGAAGTATGAGACCATGAATATGTACCTGGAATAACGTACAGAAGATATAGATAGAAGTATGAGAATAACGTAACATGAATATATGTACCTGGAATAACGTACAGAAGATATAGAAGTATGAGACCATGAATCTGACCCCGGAATAACGTACAGAAGATATAGAAGTATGAGACCATGAATATGTACCTGGAATAACGTACAGAAGATATAGAAGTATGAGACCATGAATATGTACCTGGAATAACGTACAGAAGATATAGAAGTATGAGACCATGAATATGTACCTGGTACAAAGATATAAAGTATGTGACAGAAGTACCTGTAATAGAAGAAGTATGAGACCATGAATATTTACCTGTAATAACGTACAGAAGATATAGAAGTATGAGACCATGAATATTTACCTGTAATAGAATATGTACCTGGAATAACGTACAGAAGATATAGAAGTATGAGACCATGAATATGTACCTGGAATAACGTACAGAAGATATAGAAGTATGAGACCATGAATATGTACCTGGAATAACGTACAGAAGATATAGAAGTATGAGACCATGAATATGTACCTGGAATAAAGTGCAGAAGATATAGAAGTATGAGACCATGAATATGTACCTGGAATAAAGTGCAGAAGATATAGAAGTATGAGACCATGAATATGTACCTGTAATAACGTACAGAAGATATAGAAGTATGAGACCATGAATATGTACCTGGAATAACGACCTGTAATAACACAGAATAGAAGTATGAGGACCATGAATATGTAAATAACGTACAGAAGATATAGAAGTATGAGACCATGAATATGTACCTGGAATAACGTAGAGAAGATATAGAAGTATGAGACCATGAATATGTACCTGGAATAAAGGACAGAAGATATAGAAGTATGAGACCATGAATATGTACCTGGAATAACGTACAGAAGATATAGAAGTATGAGACCATGAATATGTACCTGGAATAACGTACAGAAGATATAGAAGTATGAGACCATGAATATGTACCTGGAATAACGTACAGAAGATATAGAAGTATGAGACCATGAATATGTACCTGTAATAACGTACAGAAGATATAGAAGTATGAGACCATGAATATGTACCTGTAATAACGTACAGAAGATATAGAAGTATGAGACCATGAATATGTACCTGGAATAACGTGCAGAAGAAGTATAGACAGTATGAAGTATGAGACCATGAATATGTACCTGGAATAACGTACAGAAGATATAGAAGTATGAGACCATGAATATGTACCTGGAATAACGTACAGAAGATATAGAAGTATGAGACCATGAATATGTACCTGGAATAACGTACAGAAGATATAGAAGTATGAGACCATGAATATGTACCTGGAATAACGTACAGAAGATATAGAAGTATGAGACCATGAATATGTACCTGGAATAACGTACAGAAGATATAGAAGTATGAGACCATGAATATGTACCTGTAATAACGTGCAGAAGATATAGAAGTATGAGACCATGAATATGTACCTGTAATAACGTACAGAAGATATAGAAGTATGAGACCATGAATATGTACCTGGAATAACGTACAGAAGATATAGAAGTATGAGACCATGAATATGTACCTGTAATAACGTACAGAAGATATAGAAGTATGAGACCATGAATATGTACCTGGAATAACGTACAGAAGATATAGAAGTATGAGACCATGAATATGTACCTGGAATAACGTATGATAGAAGTACAGAAGATAATAGAAGTATATGAGACCATGAATATGTACCTGTAATAACGTACAGAAGATATAGAAGTATGAGACCATGAATATGTACCTGTAATAACGTACAGAAGATATAGAAGTATGAGACCATGAATATGTACCTGTAATAACGGACAGAAGATATAGAAGTATGAGACCATGAATATGTACCTGGAATAACGTACAGAAGATATAGAAGTATGAGACCATGAATATGTACCTGTAATAACGGACAGAAGATATAGAAGTATGAGACCATGAATATGTACCTGTAATAACGGACAGAAGATATAGAAGTATGAGACCATGAATATGTACCTGGAATAACGTACAGAAGATATAGAAGTATGAGACCATGAATATGTACCTGTAATAACGGACAGAAGATATAGAAGTATGAGACCATGAATATATAAAAGTATGAGACCATGAATATGTACCTGTAATAACGTACAGAAGATATAGAAGTATGAGACCATGAATATGTACCTGGAATAACGTACAGAAGATATAGAAGTATGAGACCATGAATATGTACCTGGAATAACGTACAGAAGATATAGAAGTATGAGACCATGAATATGTACCTGGAATAACGTACAGAAGATATAGAAGTATGAGACCATGAATATGTACCTGGAATAACGTTCAGAAGATATAGAAGTATGAGACCATGAATATGCACCTGGAATAACGTACAGAAGATATAGAAGTATGAGACCATGAATATGTACCTGGAATAACGTACAGAAGATATAGAATTATGAGACCATGAATATGTACCTGGAATAACGTACAGAAGATATAGAAGTATGAGACCATGAATATGTACCTGTAATAACGTACAGAAGATATAGAAGTATGAGACCATGAATATGTACCTGGAATAACGTACAGAAGATATAGAAGTATGAGACCATGAATATGTACCTGGAATAACGTACAGAAGATATAGAAGTATGAGACCATGAATATGTACCTGGAATAACGTGCAGAAGATATAGAAGTATGAGACCATGAATATGTACCTGGAATAACGGACAGAAGATATAGAAGTATGAGACCATGAATATGTACCTGGAATAACGGACAGAAGATATAGAAGTATGAGACCATGAATATGTACCTGGAATAACGTACAGAAGATATAGAAGTATGAGACCATGAATATGTACCTGTAATAACGTACAGAAGATATAGAAGTATGAGACCATGAATATGTACCTGGAATAACGTGCAGAAGATATAGAAGTATGAGACCATGAATATGTACCTGGAATAACGTACAGAAGATATAGAAGTATGAGACCATGAATATGTACCTGGAATAACGTGCAGAAGATATAGAAGTATGAGACCATGAATATGTACCTGGAATAATGTGCAGAAGATATAAAAGTATGAGACCATGAATATGTACCTGGAATAACGGACAGAAGATATAGAAGTATGAGACCATGAATATGTACCTGGAATAACGGACAGAAGATATAGAAGTATGAGACCATGAATATGTACCTGTAATAACGTACAGAAAATATAGAAGTATGAGACCATGAATATGTACCTGTAATAACGTACAGAAGATATAGAAGCATGAGACGATGAATATGTACCTGGAATAACGTATAGAAGATATAGAAGTATGAGACCATGAATATGTACCTGGAATAACGTGCAGAAGATATAGAAGTATGAGACCATGAATATGTACCTGGAATAACGGACAGAAGATATAGAAGTATGAGACCATGAATATGTACCTGGAATAACGGACAGAAGATATAGAAGTATGAGACCATGAATATGTACCTGTAATAACGGACAGAAGATATAGAAGTATGAGAACATGAAAATATACCTGTAATAACGGACAGAAGATATAGAAGTATGAGACCATGAATATGTACCTGGAATAACGGACAGAAGATATAGAAGTATGAGACCATGAATATGTACCTGGAATAACGTACAGAAGATATAGAAGTATGAGACCATGAATATGTACCTGTAATAACGTACAGAAGATATAGAAGTATGAGACCATGAATATGTACCTGTAATAACGGACAGAAGATATAGAAGTATGAGACCATGAATATGTACCTGTAATAACGTACAGAAGATATAGAAGTATGAGACCATGAATATGTACCTGGAATAACGTACAGAAGATATAGAAGTATGAGACCATGAATATATCCCTGGAATAACGTACAGAAGATATAGAAGTATGAGACCATGAATATGTACCTGAAATAACGTACAGAAGATATAGAAGTATGAGACCATGAATATGTACCTGGAATAACGTACAGAAGATATAGAAGTATGAGACCATGAATATGTACCTGGAATAACGTACAGAAGATATAGAAGTATGAGACCATGAATATGTACCTGGAATAACGTACAGAAGATATAGAAGTATGAGACCATGAATATGTACCTGGAATAACGTACAGAAGATATAGAAGTATGAGACCATGAATATGTACCTGGAATAACGGACAGAAGATATAGAAGTATGAGACCATGAATATGTACCTGGAATAACGGACAGAAGATATAGAAGTATGAGACCATGAATATGTACCTGGAATAACGTACAGAAGATATAGAAGTATGAGACCATCAATATGTACCTGGAATAACGTGCAGAAGATATAGAAGTATGAGACCATGAATATGTACCTGGAATAACGTGCAGAAGATATAGAAGTATGAGACCATGAATATGTACCTGGAATAACGGACAGAAGATATAGAAGTATGAGACCATGAATATGTACCTGGAATAACGGACAGAAGATATAGAAGTATGAGACCATGAATATGTACCTGGAATAACGGACAGAAGATATAGAAGTATGAGACCATGAATATGTACCTGGAATAACGGACAGAAGATATTGAAGTATTGTGGTAAAGTGGGATGTTATAAATATTTATAGGGGACTTAGTGTACTGACTGAGATCAGCTGTGAAGGTATCTGTATCTAATAAGGGTGGTGTATTACAGATGACCTTACTTGCTACCACATTTATACCTCAGTCAGAATTATTCTGGAATATTGTGATGACTACGTTAAATGTCTAGGGTTATGAAAATGATGAAGTGTAAGTCACAACAACAACAGACAGATAAACAATTTAATTTATTCCACAACACTTTACAACACTGTGACACTCACACACATATAACACTCTATAAGACTATCTTAAATGAGTCAAGTGTAAAGTTTCAAATATATATGTAATAATTCTTTTCAATAATGGATATCCTGATTCAACTACACAGTGAACCAGGAATCACAATCAAATGTAATTACAAGTAGTATGTACACAGTTTATAAATATAATCTTTGTATTGACATATTTTATTATTCTTATCCTATGTGTGTAAGTTGTGAAGTAGTAATATGAGGTAATACTGGTTTTGTTTTTCAAGCTAGGTTGTTGTTTGTCATCATGACTTCAAGTGTTTGATTATCTTGGAAATAGTATTGGGAAAAGTTCACAGTTCCTGTCATTTGAAACAATTTATTGTCCCTCTGTGTTAAATATACTGTCAATTTTTGAGGGGGGGGGGGGGGGGCACATAATGTTGAGCTACTCTGGCCACAGAAGCTTATCTTTCGTGATGGCGGCAGGAAAAGACTCCTCTGCTCGATTGCTTCCTGTGTTCTGAGACACCTCACTGGTCGCTATCTGGACCAAGGAGTATGCTGTCAGCCTCTGGATTCAGCAAAACTCAGACCAGGTGCTGCTTCAATAACTTAGGACCACGGTCCCTGAAACAAGAAGGTTGTACCTCCTATTTCAAAACTAATTTATAATCTATTTCCCCACTGAACACAATACATAACAAACACTGAGTTCAGAGCGGTAGGCCAACTGCTAGCTTCATCTGAAACAATTTACACCAGTATACTCCTCCCTAATGGTTACTACGCCTCTGCAATTCCAGCATTATTTCTTTCTAATCAATAAGATAGGTGTCAGTGTACTGTTTGGCAATTCCATGCAGTTTTACTTTTCTCCGACACGTCCTGTTCAGGTTGGAGCAATATTTAGGCTTTGCCTCATGTTTGCTACTGAACCACACACATATACAGACATAAATTATCAATTTACATTCAATTTTCATTAAAAAGATATCAAATATGTCAAGCTTACCACAATTCATGGAAATAGTAACAAATACGTTGACTGGCGATGAATAATGGCACAAATTCCGATCTGCCTCTGTCCCAGACTTTTATTTAGAAAAATATGATCTGGTTCTCAACGCACTGTTTCTTAGTAAGTTTATTTTAAAATGTGGCACTGAACAGACGCTCCTAATTGACTATATTAGCGGGTCTAACCAATCGGGCCATGTTTACACAGCTTTTCAAAAAATTTTACCCTTCTCACGTTTCCCCTAACAACCAAAATTAATATTTTTGTCCGACTAATCGTGTTTAGCCTTACATATCATTCCCGCCAATCAAATAGGATGTAACATGGTGGTCTATTTCCCGTAAAATGGTGGTTTCAAAACATGCCACTGTGAGATTCTGATTTGGTGTTGTCTGACACCCTCACTATTTTCTTTTGGCTATAATTTGTTAATTCCTAGACTATTTGCTTAACACTTAACATATTCTTTGTCAGCAAGTCCTAAGAAACCCAAATATATAAATTTAATGGGGCTAAGTGGCTGCGTTCAAAATATGCATTTTCTAGGATAGTCGTGTATTATTTTTTTTTATGTTTACAACCGCCACCTGTCCTGCCTTTTCGACTGTTTTGTCAGACTAATGTCAGGATTTCAGACATAAAACAGTAGAATGTCATGTTTCCTAATAAGCATTTTACAGGTTTTTAAACCTAACTCTCGTATGGGTAGTGTTTTTTATCACTGTCCATCTGAAAAAAAGTTAGTGCTTCATGGCTTTCGCGTTGGGGGTGGCATTAATTTTAATCGCGAGACGCGTGTTAGTGTTGCATACGTCCTCCGTTCAGCCCTCTCTCTTTCTATCCTAAGTCCATCTGTCCTTTCGTTTATGTTAACGTAGTGTATAAAATGAAATTAATGGAATATTAATCTAGGTCATTACGCAGTGTGTCTATCTCAAGCTTTTCTTAGAAATACAGTACACGTTTTATTGTAGAAAGCGTGTATTGATGCAGTAGGCTTTACTATCAACGTGAAACGTTACAATTTGCAGACGAAGTAGAAAACAAGGGGGATTTTTGTACGCCATTGTGACAGCACTGTACCTTTACCATTTCTCTTTCCTTTTATTGAATTTATGTGTTAGGCTTTACATTTACCTTTTAATTTATATATGTGGATTTATAATGTTTCACGACAAATTCTCCCCTCTTAAAACAGACGTTATATGTCAGTCTATAATTCTATATACACATAGAGAAATATATTATTATTTCTGGGGCTTACGGTGATTCTCATCACACGGATGGCGGCTTAAAAAATCAGCTCCCAGATTTGTCTTACCAGATATATACTCTATGCTAAACTCAAATGGCTGCATAAGTAAGGACCATCTGAGTAACATAGAATTTTCATGTCTAGCCTGTGCTAGAAACGACAAGGGTTTGTGATCCGTCTGCAACTTAAATGCCTTCCCATACAGATAAATATTGAATTTCTTTATCGCCCATATTACTGCAAGACATTCTTTTTCGCTAGTTGAGTAGTTGGTTTCAGCTTTATTCAACTTTCTGCTAGCATATGCCACTGGGCTTAATTCCCCATCCAATGCATCCGATTTCTGTAGCAGGGTCGCACCTAACCCGATATTACTGGCATCCGTCCTTACAATGAATTCTTGACTTAAGTCAGGTAGTTTCAAAATAGGTTTGCTTGTAAGCTTTTCCTTCAATTCCTGGTAAGCCAATTCACATTGTGGTGTCCATGTAATTCGATCTGGATTTCCTTTACGTGTCAAATCAGTTAACGGTGCACATATGGAATTAAAGTTTTTGATATACTTTTGGTAGAAACCACATAATGAGACAAAGGATCTCACGTCTTTCTTGGTTTGTGGTCTCGGGGCTTTCTTTAGTTTCTCTAAATTCTTGGGGTCAGGGGTCATGTTTCCCTGATGGACTGTGTGTCCCAAGAATTCTAATTCTTTACATCCAACGCAACATTTGGTTGGTCGGGCTGTTAAATTCGCTTCTCTAAGTCGATTAAACAGCATATTCAGAGAGTCAATGTGTTCCTCAAATGTTTCTGTTGCTATAAGGATATCATCCATGAAATTTGTGATGCATGGATTATTCAGAGGGTCCAATAATTTTCTCATCATTCTAGAGAAGACACTAGGCGCATTCTTCAATCCAAATGGCAATCTGTTAAACTCATAGTGTCCCTCTGAGGTACTAAAAGCTAGGTACGGTCTAACCTCAGGCTTTACTGGAATCTGATAGTAACCTTTACTCAGATCCACTTTTGAGAAATATTTAGCTTTATTTAGCCTGGCAAACAACTGATTTGTATCCGGCAATGGATCCACCTGTCCTTCTGTGATAGCATTCAGTCTCCTGTAATCTATACAGAGTCTATGTTCTCCAGAGGGTTTCCTTAAGAGCACCACACTGGAACTATACGAAGATTCACTGTGTGAAATAATTCCTTCCTTCAACAAATAGTCTATCTCTTCCTTCAAAGCTTTCTCCTTAGCAAAAGGAATCGAATAGGGTTTCATACAGACAGGTGTGGGGTCTATCAGTTTCATATCATATTCCAATAAGTTTGTATGCCCCGGTCGGTCTGTTAACACCTCTGTATGATTATCTAGAACCTGTTGCACTCTCTCTTTCTGATTTTTCGTTAAATGTGTACTGATTTTCACCTGTGCCGCTGTCTCACAGGGGTGTAATGGATATTCAAATGATGAAAGTGGTTCCTTTTTCATCTCCATGGCAATGGACAAGGTCAACAAGTGTGTCTCTTCCTGATGTTCTCTTTCCAAATATTTCTTCAGGAGATTCACATGATAGATTTTTTTCTTTCCCCTTCTTATCTATCTTATAATTGGTTCTAGACACCTTCTCTAGAACTGTATATGGACCTTGCCATCCAATTTGTAACTTATTCTGACTACCGGGTAGAAGAAGCAGTACCTTCTCTCCCACAGCCAAATCTCGGTCTTTAGCTTTCCTGTTATAATAGGCAGAATGTTTCTTCCTAGCTTGTTTCAAATTTTCATTGGCAAGTTTCCAGCCAGTTCTTAAACGAGTGGTCAGCTCATTCACATTTTGGTATGAGGATGTAATATTTTCCTCTGCCTTTTCATCAGTCCACGTTCTTAACAACGCTTCAAGTGGTCCTTTTATTGGCCTTCCAAATAATAATGTTGCCGGGGCCATTCCGGTTGAACTATGGGGTACCTCCCGATAAGCAAAGAGGGCGGCGTGAAGGTACTGGTCCCATGTATCTGGTTTTTTGTGTGCCAACTTTCTCAGGATCGACATCAACGTGCCATTAAATCTTTCCACTTGGCCGTTCCCTTGGGGGTGGTACACACTACAATGGAAGTGTTTGGCCTGGAAGATCCTGAAAACTTCTTCTGTTAGTTTCCCCTTGAACTGAGAGCCATTATCAGTCAAGATTTGATTGGGAAAGCCTAACCTTGTGAAAATTGTGAGTAATGCCTCTGCCACATGCTTAGAATCAATCGATGACAGGGCTACCGCCTCTCCCCACATAGAACAAGTGTCCACCAGAGTCAGAATGTAGCTGTTCCTTCTCTTAGTTCGAGTGAGAGGTCCCACAAGATCCACGGCAACTCTCTCAAAGGGTGTTCCCACTATGGGCATTTCCCCCAAAGTTGCTGGTGCAGTCCAATGCTTAGGTGCTACTCGTTGGCACTCTGGACAGGATTTTACATATCGTTTGATATCTTCAGTTATCCCTGGCCAGAAATAGTGACAAGCTATACGCTGTCCTGTTGCGCTGATCCCCATATGACCACTGAAGGGAATCGCATGCCCTAGTTCCAACACTTTAGTCCTATATGAAGTGGGAAGGACCAGCTGTCCGTGACCATTGGATTCAGATCCAGCCTTCCTATAAATCAGCTTGTTCTTCATATAAAATTCTCCCTTGCCTGGAGGTGTATGAGATTTGGGCAACTTCTTGAAACACGGCTTGAGTGTTTTGTCCTCCGCCTGTGCCTTCCTCATCTCATGTGGATGAGTATTTATTGGATTATCCTCCTCCTTTTTAGACTGTGATCTGGTCTGCACTGTTGCCAATATCACAGGTCTCTTGGGATTCCCCAAGAAGACATATCTACACCCCAATATCAGAGGGTAGATTGGCTCATTTATCACTGCTGCTTTTATGATTCCTTCCACATATCGCGTTTTCACCTTTATCCGGGCGACGGGAAGTGTCATGGTAGCTACATCCTTGGTTGCAGTTTGAATCTCCACTGTTTCTGTGGTGTATTGATCTGCCTGCACCAGGTGAGAACTCACAACGGAATCATAATCTAAACCTGTATCATATAAACACCTTATGGTGACACAATTACAGATGACATCTTCACACACTGGGGATGGTATGGTTCCTGTAGTTCCGCAGGTTTGACCTTTTTTCCCTTTTTTCCAGATGTCATAGCAGCACAATGAGGAGGTTTCCTTCTACAATGGTCAGTGTCATGATTGTTCATCTTACAATTTTTACACCATCTCTTTCCTTGGTTGAAAGATTTTCTTTCATCATATTTCCTTTCATCGAATTGTGGGGTTTTATTTTTATTATCATACCGTGGCCTATCAAACTGGTGCTTACCTTTGTTTTGATCTCTAGGATCAAATTTATTAAAGTTCTGTGGTGCCTTAAAATTATCTACCTGTTTCTTTTTATTACCTGATACCTCTGCCTGAGCTGCTTGATACCTTTCAGCGACATTTAGTAGCTCACCCAGTCTCTCTGCACCTTGTTCCATGAGAAACTTTCTCAGGTCTGGAGCCATGGACTCTCTTAATTGTTCTATAAGGATCATTTCCTTAAGATCTTGGGTTTTCCCCAGAGAAGTCCATTTCTCCAAGTATGTCTCTAACCGTGCAGAGAACTGGTGATAGGTTTCACCTGACAGTAGTTTAGCATTCCTAAATTTTTTCCTATAAAATTCTGCGTTCTTTTCATATCTTAACAAAAGAGCCTGCTTTAGCATGTCATAATTTTCTTGATCACCTCTGCTCATTTTGGCAAAAACTTCATAAGCTGCCCCACGAAGCCCTTGAGATAACTTTAAGCTCCACCTTTCTCTCTCTAATCCATACGTGGTAGCTAATAGTTCATATCTATTTAGATAGCTCTCAATATCATCGTCTTTCTCAACAAAATGATCTAAATGAAAGTTCATAGCTGAGGTTGAGGCTCCCTGACTAGCAGTAGCATCGGAGGTAAAGGGACTGGCACCATTTTCAGGAGCATGGCCTTGAAACTCAAACTCCCTTAGTCGTAACTCATGTTCCCTTTGTAATCTCTTCTCCTCCTTCTCTGCTTCCCTTTCTGCAGCCAATCGCTTGTCTTCCCTTTCTGCAGCCTGTCTTCTTTCCTCGGCTTTCCTTTCTGCAGCCAATATTTTTTCTTCTCTTTCTGCAGCCAATTTCTTCTCTTCTCTTTCTGCAGCCAATTTCTTCTCTTCTCTTTCTGCCTCCAATTTCTTAGCCTCAGCCTCAATCTGCAGCCTCTTAGTCTCAGCCTCAGCCTCTAATTGTAACTTCTTAATTTCCTTTTCAGCCTCTAATTTTCTTTCAGCCTCTTTTTCTAATCTTCTTTCCTCACGTTCAATATATTTGTCACATTCAGCAGTGACATAAGCAATCATAATTTGCCCGTCCATTCCTAACTCTTTAGAAGTCTGCACAGCAGCCGATCGAAATTTGGCCAGGTCCGCCATTTTCTAACAGGTAAATGTATATAATGTCTAACTAAACAATACAATCTGTAATTAATTATCCAAGGACAACCACAGGCACTGAGAGCTCAACCTTATTTAATTCCACCCAAGGATACCTTTTAAATTTTTATTATTCCCAATATATATAATAGGAGAAAGTTCAATATCCCGGGAGCGAGACCCCAATATATGTGGTAAAGTGGGATGTTATAAATATTTATAGGGGACTTAGTGTACTGACTGAGATCAGCTGTGAAGGTATCTGTATCTAATAAGGGTGGTGTATTACAGATGACCTTACTTGCTACCACATTTATACCTCAGTCAGAATTATTCTGGAATATTGTGATGACTACGTTAAATGTCTAGGGTTATGAAAATGATGAAGTGTAAGTCACAACAACAACAGACAGATAAACAATTTAATTTATTCCACAACACTTTACAACACTGTGACACTCACACACATATAACACTCTATAAGACTATCTTAAATGAGTCAAGTGTAAAGTTTCAAATATATATGTAATAATTCTTTTCAATAATGGATATCCTGATTCAACTACACAGTGAACCAGGAATCACAATCAAATGTAATTACAAGTAGTATGTACACAGTTTATAAATATAATCTTTGTATTGACATATTTTATTATTCTTATCCTATGTGTGTAAGTTGTGGAGTAGTAATATGAGGTAATACTGGTTTTGTTTTTCAAGCTAGGTTGTTGTTTGTCATCATGACTTCAAGTGTTTGATTATCTTGGAAATAGTATTGGGAAAAGTTCACAGTTCCTGTCATTTGAAACAATTTATTGTCCCTCTGTGTTAAATATACTGTCAATTTTTGAGGGGGGCACATAATGTTGAGCTACTCTGGCCACAGAAGCTTATCTTTCGTGATGGCGGCAGGAAAAGACTCCTCTGCTCGATTGCTTCCTGTGTTCTGGAGACACCTCACTGGTCGCTATCTGGACCAAGGAGTATGCTGTCAGCCTCTGGATTCAGCAAAACTCAGACCAGGTGCTGCTTCAATAACTTAGGACCACGGTCCCTGAAACAAGAAGGTTGTACCTCCTATTTCAAAACTAATTTATAATCTATTTCCCCACTGAACACAATACATAACAAACACTGAGTTCAGAGCGGTAGGCCAACTGCTAGCTTCATCTGAAACAATTTACACCAGTATACTCCTCCCTAATGGTTACTACGCCTCTGCAATTCCAGCATTATTTCTTTCTAATCAATAAGATAGGTGTCAGTGTACTGTTTGGCAATTCCATGCAGTTTTACTTTTCTCCGACACGTCCTGTTCAGGTTGGAGCAATATTTAGGCTTTGCCTCATGTTTGCTACTGAACCACACACATATACAGACATAAATTATCAATTTACATTCAATTTTCATTAAAAAGATATCAAATATGTCAAGCTTACCACAATTCATGGAAATAGTAACAAATACGTTGACTGGCGATGAATAATGGCACAAATTCCGATCTGCCTCTGTCCCAGACTTTTATTTAGAAAAATATGATCTGGTTCTCAACGCACTGTTTCTTAGTAAGTTTATTTTAAAATGTGGCACTGAACAGACGCTCCTAATTGACTATATTAGCGGGTCTAACCAATCGGGCCATGTTTACACAGCTTTTCAAAAAATTTTACCCTTCTCACGTTTCCCCTAACAACCAAAATTAATATTTTTGTCCGACTAATCGTGTTTAGCCTTACATATCATTCCCGCCAATCAAATAGGATGTAACATGGTGGTCTATTTCCCGTAAAATGGTGGTTTCAAAACATGCCACTGTGAGATTCTGATTTGGTGTTGTCTGACACCCTCACTATTTTCTTTTGGCTATAATTTGTTAATTCCTAGACTATTTGCTTAACACTTAACATATTCTTTGTCAGCAAGTCCTAAGAAACCCAAATATATAAATTTAATGATCCTAAGTGGCTGCGTTCAAAATATGCATTTTCTAGGATAGTCGTGTATTTTTTTTATTTTTTTTATGTTTACAACCGCCACCTGTCCTGCCTTTTCGACTGTTTTGTCAGACTAATGTCAGGATTTCAGACATAAAACAGTAGAATGTCATGTTTCCTAATAAGCATTTTACAGGTTTTTAAACCTAACTCTCGTATGGGTAGTGTTTTTTATCACTGTCCATCTGAAAAAAAGTTAGTGCTTCATGCCTTTCGCGTTGGGGGTGGCATTAATTTTAATCGCGAGACGCGTGTTAGTGTTGCATACGTCCTCCGTTCAGCCCTCTCTCTTTCTGTCCTAAGTCCATCTGTCCTTTCGTTTATGTTAACGTAGTATATAAAATGAAATTAATGGAATATTAATCTAGGTCATTACGCAGTGTGTCTATCTCAAGGTTTTCTTAGAAATACAGTACACGTTTTATTGTAGAAAGCGTGTATTGATGCAGTAGGCTTTACTATCAACGTGAAACGTTACAATTTGCAGACGAAGTAGAAAACAAGGGGGATTTTTGTACTCAGACTACAGTTATTTACTAGTCATATGACATAACATTCGTATATTTCGGAATCGGAGTCTGGACATTTTACCAACCCCGCATCCTTCTTCTTCTTTTTTGATCCTTAACCGCCGACTGTCAAAGCAGTGTGTGTCCATCACGCCTGGTGGCGTCTTGTAGGGCAACAACAAATTGATTCCACTTTGCTCGGTCGGCGGCCATCCTTCGTACAGTGCCCCAACTCTGGTTCATTCTTTGCATCTCAGCCTCCACAGTCCTCCGCCAGGTTGTTTTTGGTCGGCCTCTCTTTCGTTTTCCTTCAGGGGTCCAAAGCATAGCTGTTCTTGTGATGGCATCGGGGTCTCTTTTGAGGACATGGCCAACCCAGCTCCAGCGTCTGCCAGCTATGATGGTGTGCATGTCATCTTGCTTGCTCCGAGTAAGCAGATCTTGGTTGGTGATGGTATTCGGCCAAAAGATTCGGTGAATTTTTCTTAGGCATGTTGTGTGAAAAGAGGACAATTTCGACATTTCCTTCTCTGTAACTCTCCAGCATTCTGCACCAGAAAGAAGCACAGAAAGCACACAGCTCTGATATAATCTTAATTTTGTGCCTGTGCTGTATTGAGAGGACTTTCAGATGTTGTTTAGGCTAAAAAAGGCTGTTCTTGCCTTATTCATTCTGATGTTGATGTCTTTGCCTGCCCCGCCGTCTGGTGTTACTATGCATCCTACGTATGTGAAGGTGTCTGTCTGTACCAGTTGCTGATTCCTTACTGATATGGGCTCAGGGTTGCTCACATTGAGCGTCATGACCTCTGACTTCTTTAAATTGATGTTCAAGCCCACCTGCTGGCTAAACTTATTAAGTCTATCCGTTTTTTCCTGGATGTGTTGATGTGAATGTGCTAATAGTGCAATGTCATCTGCATATTCCAGATCTTCCAATGTAGAAAATGTAGTCCATCATATTCCTCTTGGACTGCCCTCTGTTGTCTGGCGCATCACCCAGTCTATGACTGTTAAAAATAGAGTGGTTGATAAGGGGCATCCCTGTCGTACTCCTGTCTTCACCTCAAAGGTTAGGTTGCTCTGCCCAACACTACACGTAAAGTTGGCATAGAGGCTTTTTATGATTGACACTATGCAGCTTGGAATTCCATAAACCCTCAGTATTTTCCATAAACTGTCCCTATGTATGCTGTCAAAAGCCTTTTCAAAATCAACGAAGTTAATGTACAGCTGTCTTTGCCATTCTGAGCACTGCTGTATAATGTTCCTGAGAGTGAATATATGATCTACACATCTTCTGTTCTTTCTAAATCCTGCTTGTTCTTTCCTAAGTTTGTGGTCTACTGCTTTTGAAATTCTCTGTATAATTATCCTGCCTAGTATTTTGCTGGGAACTGAGAGAAGAGTGATTCCTCTCCAATTATTGCAGTCTGCAAGATCTCCCTTCTTGGGCATTTTTACAATTATTCCTTTGTTCCACTCTGATGGTGTTGTCCCCGTTTTCCACACTTGTGCAAATAGTGGTTCTAATAGTTCTGCTGCTAGCTCAGGGTCTGTCTTAAATAGCTCTGCATTTAAGTTATCATGGCCAGGAGCTTTTCCGTTCTTTAACCCTTTGATTGCTGTGATGATTTCTTCTTTTCGTGGAATGTCTGTGTTTACATCTAGATCGTTTTCAGCCTCAGGAACATTCAATTGTGTCTCTGGTGGTTCCCTGTTCAGAGTTTCTCTGAAGTGCTCTGCCCATCTTGTTTCCTGTCCCTCTGCTGTCGTGATGAGATTTCCTTGCTCATCTCTTACTAATGTAATATTGTTTGCACCTCGTTTTCCGCTGATGAATTTAGTTATTTTGTATACTGTGCTTTGTTCATTTCTCAGTGCTGCCTCTTCTGCCTGTCTTGCAAGATTGTCTAGGAAATTCCTTTTGTTGGCTCGGGTTTGACGTTTAACTTCCTTGTCCAGCTGACTGTACTGTTTGCTATATAGTTGCTTTAACCTGGGGGACTTCGCTTCTGTTTTCTTTCTTTTCATTTCCTTTCTCAGTGTTATGGTGTTTAATGTTTCTGGTGTTATCCAGTCTTGCTTCTTCCTTTCCTGGAATGCCAAGCATGATTTGCTGCTTTCCTTATATATTGTTGAAATGGTGTTGAATTTCTGGTCTATATCATCAGTCAATGTCTTTTCCTGACTTTTGGCAAATTGATATCGTTTCTTTATGTCAGCCGCAAAAGCTTTTCTGGTAAGGGGGTCCTTCAATTTGCTGATGTCAAACCTTTTCTGTGTAGTTACAATTGGTCCAGCCCTTCTTAGTTTCACTTTCAGTTTTGCTACTACTAAATGGTGATCACTTTCCACATATGCACCTCTTCTTACCTTCACATCTTGTAATGCATGTCTCCATCTACCGTTAATCATGATGTGGTCTATCTGGTTTCTGTCCCGACCATTTGGGGATTCCCATGTTAATTTGTGAATTTCTTTATGTGGGAAAAGTGTTCCTCCAATGACCAGGTTGTTAATACTACAGAAACTTATTAATTGATCCCCATTTTCGTTTGCTGTTCCGCTGCCGCATTTCCCCATTACTCTTTCATTATATGCATTGTGTGTACCAACTTTCGCATTGAGGTCTCCCATTACTATAATAAGATCATATCTAGGTGTGTCTTCCATTTCTTTCCGCAGTTGTTGATAGAATTCATCCTTGACCTCTTCATCGCTGTCATCCGTTGGTGCGTAGCATTGTATTATTGTAGTATTGGTGAATCTACCTCTCAATCTTAATCTTATCAGTCTGTTGTTGATGGGTTTCCATTCCAGTAATGTCCTTTCTATTCCTTTCTGTAAAATAATGGCTACGCCTTCGTTGTGCTGTCCATCCTCTCTTCCAGAGTAAAGTACTGTTTCTCCTGTTGCTGTTTTAACTTTTCCTGCCCCTGTCCATCTGCTCTCGCTTATCCCTAGAATGTGTAACCTATAGTTTCTCATTTCTGCCGTGACCTGTTTTAGTTTACCCGTCTCATTCATTGTCCTGACATTCCACAATCCTATTCTTGTATCATGTTTTGCGGCTTCCTTTCGGCTTTCACCACTGACAGTCATACGAGCCTCAGACTCCAGATGTACGTCCCGCAGCAAAGTTTGTTTATTTGTTATCGTTTCCGTAACTTCAATTTTTTTTACATAGACAGGGGTGTCAGCCCTATGCTAAAACCCCAACCTGGAGGACCAGGGTGTCTGCTTTGGTCTGACCCCTGCCCGCGCAAACCTGTCCAGCTTGGTAGAACCTTCCAGGAGTAAAACTCCCGCTGGCATAGCTCTGGAGGTAATCAGGGTACGCAAGCCGCCATACCTCGAAAAGGTATTGACACCGGTGATGGCAGACCCCGCATCCGACTCTACTAAAAAAATTACGACCAAGTCCGTGACTCTGATTCCACAGCCCTGGTTTGTTCTAGACGCGTGTATCGCTAACGGCACAACCAGAGGTTTAAACATCAGGAAGACATAAATAATTGTTATATTAAGAATAGAAATAACCCCAAAATTAATCACATTGTTTAGACGGAAAAGCATTAATACAAGTGAAACACTTTAACTTGGATCATCATAATACACGATCGCAAACTTCGATCTGAAATCAAGGAAAGAACTGCAAAGACAAAATCAGTTATCCACAGTGTGACAGAGAGTATGTAAATATATTACATGATATCTACACGTTTTGCTTCCACCTGTTTTCCACCTTTTCTTCCTTATTAGTTAGGCACGTTTTGTTAACGCAGTACCCCTAACTCCGATTCATTCATCTGTTTCATTCATAATTTTGCCACGCCTTAATTTTTTCTTTTCTCTATTGTCTTAACAGGCACTAGGAATGTTTAAAATCAGACCGTTTCACGTGTAGAGAGAGGGGACGGGTCGTATAATTGGAGAATCAAGAGCGATAATTCAAAAGTTGTACCTTTTGATAGATGCACGTAGAAAGAGAAAATGGGGAGATAAGCTATTTAAGAAAATCAAGGGCGATTATATTTGACCACGATTCAAAAAGGTGTTATGTCTCACACTGGTCAGCGGTCGACTTTTTGTGGCTATTTCACTTTGATTCAAAATTTTGACCACGGAATTCCCCAATATTATATCTCACATATCAGCGACTATTTATATATATATATATATATATATATATATATATATATATATATATTATATATATATATATATATATATATATATATATATATATATATATATATATATATATATATATATATATATTCCAGCTTTCAAACTCAGTACCCACAAATTTTCAGACGTCTAGCTTCGATATTATAGATCCATTATAACAGTGGAATTTCTTCGTTTTTTCGATTGGAGATAGTCATTTTGTGTTGCGGTAAATATTTATAATAGCCTTTTCAGAGATCTAATTTTTAAAGTCCGTCATGATATTTCACTAGGATTTTTGTGCTAATTGACTAGCGAATTAAAACAACATGGAGCTAACTTTTTAATTTAATTACTTGCTACTATTTTGGTCAACTAGTAAATGCATTATTCATTATGAGTACTGACGAAATAAATATTTATTTCTAATTCATTATGAGCAATTTGATAAATGAATAGCGCTTATTTCACGGGGTTTTTGTTAAACGATAAATAAGATATACAATTGTGTTTTCTAATTTAATTTAATAGCCGAGTGAATTAAATTATACCTCTACGCAGGTTATTTTTAGGATAGAATACTGATTGTGGTTAAATGTTGCATTTTTTCTTCCTATAAATTTAGTACGGGTCACAACCCAAAACCTACCAGCGGCTTCAATATAAATCTGAGAAAACGGGTCTAAGTACAAGAGACGCCAAACAAACTTTCGTATGCACCCAGCGGGTCTTTGAGGTGTACCTGTTCGGCTCTCTTGGTTTACCCAGAAAGAGAGAGAGTACCAACAAAAGACAATAAGAATAATAATGGAGTCTGATTTGATCTATGATCTGTAGTCCTCTGTCTGCCATTTCTATTGTCTGTTGCACTGCCTTCGAGTCTTTTAATGAGGCATCTTACACCCTGCCAAGACTTTTAACAGGTTCCTCAATGACAGTAGGGATTCTTTGATTGGAAACCATGAATATGTCCTCTGCTATCTTCCCTTTCCTGACTGATAGGCTTCTCGACTTCTTGGGTTTGAAGCTCATTCTGCACCAGCTGACTAGTTCATCCAGGCGTGCTAACATCCTCCGGGCCTGATGTTCATCTGATGTCAGAATTGTTGTGTCATCCATGAATGCTTTGAGCAGTGGCATGTGACACATTCCACTGAGCTTTGGACCTATAGCCATTTCTTCAGCCGCATTGAGGATTACCTGCATAGCCATCACGAATAGTATCGGAGAGATGGTACACCCCATCGCAATTCCAACTTCAAGGCCAATCTACTTCGTTGTGTACTCACTGGTTGAAAATCTGACAGCAAACCCTGCGAAATACAGCTTCAGCATTGCTGCAATCTCTTGTGAAACATGATACATTTCTAGGGCCTGCCACAACATCTGGTGTGGATCGGATCCATAAGCATTCGCTAGATCCAACCAGATTACATGGAGGTTTGTTCTGTCAGACTTTGCCCTTTGGATTGCTTCCCAGATCATTGTGGCACGCTCTAGACATCCTGGTGTACCTGGGATACCTCCTTTCTGAATGGTAGTGTCAATGTACCCATTTGCCAGGAGGTATGTAGTGAGTCTTTTCGCCATCACTGAGAAGAATATCTTCCCTTCCACATTGAGTAGTGAGATTGGCCCGAACTGACTGATGTCTGTGGAATTTTGTTCCTTCGGGATGTAGGCTCCGTTCGCCTTTCTCCATTCCTTGCTTACAAGCTGGGTTTTCCACGCATTCTTCAGTAAATGGAGCAGTCGTTTGATCACCTCAGGGCATCTCTTATACACCGCATATGGAACACCATTAGGACCTGTAGCTGACTTGCACCGAGCTTTCTGGACAATGCTTTCTACCACTTGCACCGTTGGGGGCTTGGTGTTAAATTCAGCTCCTGGCTTACTCGGCCATTTAAGGCCTGCCATGCTGCTGAGCGGCTCATCTTTGCAACCATCTGAATATGTCATTCTAATGTGTTCTTCCAGGTCTTCTTTCCTGATGTTTAGCGTATCCGACCGTGGTTGCTCAAACAGTTCTTTGGCAAACTTGAAGGGCTCTCTGAAGAATCTTTCCCTATCCCTTCGAGTCTTCCTTCTCTTCCTGCACAACCTTTCTGCTCTACAAGAGGACATTGTATTGGCCTTTCAGGTGCTCCCAAACCTGTCGTAACCCTTCCTTCTCTGTGGCAACTGCGTTCTTGAACAGCTTTCGGGCATGCTTCTTCTGTTTCCTGATTTCTTCTATTTTAGTTTGTCTTCTAATTGTCCGTGGTGGGTTACTTTCCCTTGCCTCCCTGACTCCGAACACTTTGCGACAGTGCAGATATATTATGTCGCCGAAGATTTCCAGCTTCTTCTCCAAAGTTATCTGCTTCAGGTTGTTATCCAACTCTTTTGCCAAGGCTTCGTCCAGCTGTTCCCAAAGCCCTTTTGCACTGGCAGGTGGAAACTTGATTACATCTCTCTTCTCGTCCAAGAAGTGTGTGAGATCATCATCAGGCAGATCAACTTGAATGTACTCAGCACTGTGGATTGACTCCTGGCTGCGTTCTTCTAACGTCTTATCCGTCGAGACAGAGCGCCGTTGATCTCCCCCTGATGAACTCCCACACCCCTTTTTCGTTCTGTGGATTTTCATTCCTCTCTGAGTAGAGAATTTCCTACCACAGGCACATGGAAATTCCAGCCGTTGTTCAGAGCTCGAAGTCCGTGTAAGGGGTCTGGTCGATTCCAATGAGGCGCCTGTGGATTCATCATCCTCCCCTCCTTTCGGTGAATCCTGTGGGCATCTGTCGTTTTTGGGTTCTGTAGCAGTTGTAATACAGTTTACGGGGTGCTAACCCGGTCAGCCGGTTTCTAGTCTTTCCCAGTGTCATCTGTCTTTCCAGAAGTCAATCGGTCTTTTCCCGATCGTCACTGGTTTAACCATGCAACTATGATAGGAAACTCTTTACAGAGCGATACAACAGGAGGCAATCTGATCATCAGAAGAGGTCCCCTCATCTGACAAGTGTTTCGGTCCAGTATACTCCTTTACACTCTAAGGGGGCGGGCCCACTTGTGTCATGACTCCCAAGCGTCTCAGCCTCCTGTTGTCTTGTATCGAAAATGAACCCATTTCACTTATGGTAGCAACTTTAAAATCCACACCTCCGCCAGCCGTGGAGGCAATTGTGAAAGTAACAAAGAGAAGACAAATTAAGATGTAGTCCTAATGACAGTCCATGTCGACTAAGAATCTTAAATAATTATATAACATTAAACACAGTGGCGTCACGCCATAATAACTTGTTAGTATATGTGGGTGTTGCAGACGTCATAACTGTCAATATCGTCAGTATCATCAGCAGGATCTTGACTGAGGCTGACATCTTTCTGAAAAAATAAAATTTCCTACCAAGTATTTGATTTGATATTCAAAATATTGCTGTTGTGAAGTTCTTTATGATAAATAAAATTTACATAAACTTTATTTACGTGTGTTGGTCAGTTTGTCCCAAAAGATCCCTATTCCATTGATATAGTTTTCACGTCTGTGCGTCTAATTGTCGTCACTTATCTGTGTGTGTGTGTGTGTAGATGTGAGTGGTTGAATATATATATATATATATATATATATATATATATATATATATATATATATATATATATATATATATATATATATATATATATATATATATTTATAGGAAAAACTGTCTGATCTAAGAATCTCAGTCGTAACCGATAAGCTGGATAGATTATCTCTCAAATCCAGGGACAGACTTTACCTTTCACCATTTCACTCGTGAAAATCTATTTCTTTACATTATCTCCCACTGAGCTATCACCTGTTCTAGTTCTATCCAGACGGGACCATAATTGATCTTAATTCCCCTATCAAAAATCTACGACAAATGGGTGCTCGTTTTCCGGGAATTGAACTCAAATCCTGAGCAAGTGCGACAGACATTTTCTCGTTTACCGCGATTTTCATCTGATAACCTTTATAGTCTAGAATAGAGAAAGAGTGTGATTGTCTCGTGAGATTAGTATCATTAAAAATAATTATCCCCTAGAGTAACGATCTGTTTATTGGCTTGCTGACCACACAATTATATTAATTGTTTATTCCACAGCATTGTTGAGTATATACACTTTGATTTACAGGGTGATCTTTGTCGGAGTTATGTTATGTATTGATTTTGTAATACAAAGCCGCTGGTAGTGTGTGATTGTGTAACAATCACAGGGTTTTTGAAGCAGAAGGTGTTTGAGATAAGCGAAGGAGTGCCTTCGGATTATTGCGTCCAGTTAATTGCCTCCCTTACCCTAACTGACTGCAGGGGTGACTTGATAGTGGACTTAAAAATTAAGGGATTTTTTTTCTCGCCTTAAATTTTTGCCAGGAAAATTTTGTTTTGGTTTCCACTTTAGTAACTTAGATTTGTGTTAGTTGATTAATCTGAACTACCATTTATTTGGCGTAGTCGTCTGCATTAGGAGCCTTTATTGCCAGTTAATAGCAGCGATAGTTAGATAGCTAATTATAAGGAGGAGGTATCCCAGTTAAATAACATATTTGTGTGTGTTATATTTTCTCGTAAGTGGTAGGGAACCAGTGTATCCTTTTTCTTACTTCTTTCTCGGGTAAGTCACAGTCAGCTATTTGCAATGGCAGAGCGTGCAAAGCTTAAGCAGATGCTCACAGAGGAAGCAAGGGAAGAGGGATTGGAAGGAGTAGAAGCGAAAGCTTTTGTCAGGGACGAACTTGACAGATATGATGCGGAGAAGAAAGAAAAAGCAGCCGAAACTAAGGAGCAGAAGAAGATTGAGGAAGAAATGGAAATTCGAAGGGCGAACGAAAGAGAGAAGGAGAGACAGCATGAGGAAAGGGAGAAGGAGAGACAGCATGAGGAAAGAGAAAAGGAAAGACAGCACAAGGAAAGAGAAAATGAGCAACGACGACAGCACGAGTTGGCGCTTAAAGCTCTAGAAGTCCAAAGTCGTGGGGCTGCCTCTACCTCCAGTAATGGTGACTCTCTACCTCAATCTCAGCTAACTGATCCTTCTAACACTCAATCTCCTCAACTCACCGCTATGTCTTTTGCTCTAGAATCTTTCCCATGTCCTAATGAGAAGATTGACACGTATCTAGAAAAAAATGAGAAAATGGCAAATCTGTACGGTTTAGAGAGGTCGCGTTGATGTTTAAAACTTTCCCAGGCTTTAAAAGGGTCTGCTTATGATGCGTACTCAAAACTGGAAAGCAGCCAAGAAGACAATTACGACGTGTTGAAGAAAGCTTTGCTTGAGCGGTTTGAGATGAACGCGCGCAAATTTTTGCAACTGTTCCGTAACAGCAGAAAGGAGAGCTCTGAATCTTTTCACCAGTTCTCTTCTCGTCTGAAGGGATACTTGACAAAGTGCCTGGAGCTTTCGCAGCTTGCCTCTACCTATGAAGGACTTGAGGAGTTCGTTATAACCGAACAAATAAAGAACACTCTGTCAAGTGACACCCGTAGATTTCTAGCTGAGCAAGGTGCAAAAAAGCTGAAAGACATTTTTGGAAAAGTCTGAGCGATATCATAATGCGCTGGCCGAACTACCGGCCACAAACTTAAACTGACAGAAGAGCCTTCTCGAAAGAATAATCTAGAGCAATCTTCCCATTCTTCTCAGCAGCATAACCACAGAGAAACTGGACCCCAGAATCCCCCTCCTGAAAAATCTAAGTTCTATAAAAACAGGTACCCCAACAACAATAATAATTCTGATCAACCCAACCGTCTTACATAACAGCGCGGTCAGAAAGGACAGGGTGACAAAGGGAAAACCCCTGCGCACGGGACATATGATCAGAGCGAGCACACCGAGCCTAAACGCATCGGATGCTTGCAAACAGTCTCGCAAAGAAGAATTTATGTCAGTGATTCTCAACCTGAGGGAGAGATGCCCTCTACGCGAGGTACTGTTAATTTGAACGGAACTTCAACTTATTGTCTTTTTGACACGGGGCTTTCTTTTGATTTCATTGTTGCAAGGCACCTGGTCAAACCCGGTCAAGAGACAGAATAAACCGTTAAACTTTGTGGAGTTTTTAAGAGTGATGCGCTAACAACGCTTCCCATCGCATTGATGGAGATACACTCTGATTTTATCAGAGGTGTGATCAAAGCGGCTGTTATGGATGACCCGATCTACCCGGTCATACTTGGCTGTAGATATGTGTTTATTGGGAAACCAGAAGAGCCAACTGTGGCGACAGTAACCACAAGAGGGCAAACCAAGAAGGAACGGGAGCCGGCGCCAAATTTGTTACCTAAGGTACTAAAAGAAGCGCAACAAAAGGACCTTACCTTGGAGCCCTGCTTTAGAAAACTGCCCATGGCTAAGAACCCTAGACACCACGGGGACATTTTTTCTAAGGATGGCGTACTTTATCGCAGAACGGGCAATACTGAACAAGGGCATAACCAGCTCCTAGTACCGAAACAGTACAGAAGCCAAATCTTAGAAATGGGACACTCTCTTCCCTTTAGCGGACATATGTGACAGAACGCCACAAATCAGCGAATATCGACTCACTATTGGTGGCCAGGAATGAACTCTGATATTATCAGATACGTGAAATCCTGCGCCAAGTGCCAACGGGTGGCACCCAAGCATTTGACACCCGCAGTTTCCATAGGTGAAATGCCAGTAGTGGGGACACCATTTGAACGGGTTGTGATCGACATTTTAGGACCCTAAGAAAGGACTAAAAGAAGGAACAGGTTCATCCTGACCTTAGTCGACACATGCACTCTGTGGGCAGAAGCTATACCGCTAACATGCACGGATTCCAAGCATGTCGCAGAAGCCCTCGTGCAGATTTTTAATCTGTTGGGATTCGCTCAACAAGTTTTGACGGATAACGGATCCCCATACCGTAACCTGTTAATGGATGAGATCGTTAAGATCTTGAGGAACTAGCACATCTACACAAGCCCTTATAATCCGGCCGGAAGTGGGTTAGTAGAACGTGCCAACGGAAACCTCAACATGATGCTATGTAAACGGGGACAAGAGAAACCTGAAAATTGGGACCTTTGTATACCTGCAGCTGTATTCGCCTACAGGGAAGCCCCACATACTTCCACAGGATTTCCCCCAGCTACACTTTTATTCGGCAGACCTATCAAGGGCCCGCTATAAGCCTTACTTCGGTCCCTGACAGACCAGAAGGCTGATGAGACAGTCGTCTCAGCCAGTAAATATGTGTCGGAATTAAAGGAAAGGTTACAACTAGGATGGGACCTAGCAACGACCAACCTTAAGCAAGCACGCGCAAAGCACGCTAACCGATACAAGAAAGCCGCGATAGAAAGAGAATTGCAAGCAGGAGAGAAAGTTTTGTTGCTACTCCCAACCGGGAACAACAAACTACGTATCGGATGGCAAGGACCGTTTACCGTCCTTAAAAAAATCTCAAGGGCTAACTACCAGATCTCTATTAAAGGAAAGGAGAAGGTCTACCATGTAAATCTGTTAAAGAAATACTTGGAAAGACCGGTGCCGTCCTCCGAACATCTCCTAGCGATCGCCAAAACTGACGAAGATGATGATAGTGGCAGGGAAATTCCACTGCAAACACACGGAATCTTCCAACAATGTCAAACTCGGCGACAATCTTTCAAACGCACACGGAATACATTCCAGAGAAAGAAAACGTTGGAACAGACTTCATGAGTAGGAATTGGACAGAGACGGAGGGGGGTAATGAAAGTGAAGATAACAGTCATCCGGAAGCTACTGATATAGGAAATCTATTTCCATAAAGTGGACATGAAGTGGATTCATATCTTTAAGCGGGAACGTCTGTGACATATTATGAAAATAGCTTTCATCTATCTGATAAAGTTGATAAAGTTGATAATGTTGGATCTTTATTCCCGTTAATGATATCCACCAAAAGATAGATATAAGTGGATGGAAGCAGACATCATCATCATTATCAGTTGATAAGATCTCTATGGTGTTGTTTGCTCCACTGTAGTGTATGGAATGTCAACTTGACCTACGCAGTGGTGTGTGGACATGGATTGAGTGTACAATGTGCGAATGATGATAAGGGTTCGTGTAGTTGACAAATGTTCTTTTCTCACACTCATGTATGACTGGAAGTCATCGACACCAACGACTGTGTACCTTTTCTAAAGTTTAATTGGACGTACACACTCGACAGCACAGATAGTGACAAATCACAGGTTGGCATAATACATCATAGTACAGTGGATAAATGGTTCTGCAATGTTATGTTACATGGGCACTCATGTAGATTAATATTATAATGGACTGTCAGTAGCCAAGCCCTCAGCATCGCCCATACATATAAATCATCTGACTTCACTGACTGAGCACGTCAGCTTATAAACAATATTTCAGATGGCTTCTAAACCTAATCTCGTTTAGCGACGATTCTCCCACATAATGTTCAGCACATATTTTTTCCATATAATAATATTGAACCGCTAATAACGGGCTCTCATGTGTAGCAGTGATCTCTGGACTAAACAAGCGATAATACGGGCATCCCCTTTCTCTTCTTGAAAGTCGCTACATGTTTTGGTTCCAAGATGGCTTCACTCGTGAACTGTCACTCACGTTTGGATGCAGATAATGAATCTGTCCTAAAGTTAGTCATTCATAAAACATTGCATTGCTCTGTAGATTTGATCATGAACAATTGACTGCATTCTACAGAATATAGTGCTGCTAGGAATCGAAGTCGTTTTCATCGAGTCAAATATATTCTCTTAGACATTCAAATCGTAACTATCGAAAATGGTGGCTTCGATCGAGAGTTCATAAGAGTGTCTTTGATTACCTTGGTAGAGGAAATATGGAACTGCCATTCCTTGGCAATATGAATAAACACTGGGGTAAAGCATACACGATAGGTCTAGACGACTATCACTTTCCCCACAAATACTGAGATCACTTTTTCCCGGCGACAGGCCGACATAGGAAACACACAGTCCCTATCAGGACGAAGCCAAATCACACCACACTCTAGCGACACATCCGCCGAATAGCCTTTGACCTCTCTAGAGACAACAGAACATATAGTTCGACTTAGATATGTAAAGATATACAGATATAAGACAGACTCGTCCTACTCAGACAAACAATACACATAAATTCAGGCCATAGATATTCTGAAGCAAGAACAATCTATTATTACCCAAACAACGAATAAATCGCAGTAAAATGGATTTATCCGCGGAGTTTGATCGAAGAGATGGCACAACTTTCAAGGGAAGTAACTCAATAATGACTTTCCCTTAAGCACAAAAAATTACCTATGTATAATATTGTAAGATATCAAAGACTGCACGTAACAGTCTTACCACACCTCCCGGGAAAAAAAAAAATGGAACATTTTTTTTTTTTTTTTTTGAAATACATCTAGGAGCAACGTACAATAGGCTCACAACGCATGAATAATGCGCAGATGAAAATATCAGGAATACCTATAACGCCTAATATGAGGCTAAGTCGACTTATGGAGCGACTGGTGAGAATGTGTCTCATAAACTGAGAGAAATTATTTCTCTACAAGTATATTTTTCCAGGAAGGTGTCATCAAAGTATAATACAATTCTGGCAATTACACAATGCCTAAAAAATTCATATCATCATTTCGTATTAGATATCTTAAATTTATAATTTATGAAGAAAAAATCATCAAAGCTCAGCGGTGAATAAACATCCATGAACCGCTATGTAGTGATACAATCATTATATTATTAAATTACAAATGTGTATCTATCATGATATAGAAAAGGAACTACTATAGAACTAGACATATCAAGAAGTCTAAGCCCTAATAGTTATGTGGAATTATGTGGGCATCTTGACAGAATGTCTGCCATCACATTATCTGATCCACGAATAGCTCGCACAGAGAAATGAAAAGGTTGAAGAGCAATTGCATATCGAGTAGACCTCGAGCTCTTCAAATTCTTACTCTGTATAGCAGTAAGAGCTTTTTGGTCGGTTTCTACTATGAAATGTGCGCCTAGAAGGAATCTCTGTAGTTTGAGGATCGACCAAACCATAGCTAATAGCTCACGGTCTAAAACCGAATAATTCCTTTCTGCCGCATTAAGTTTTCTGGAAATATACATTACAGGATGCAGAGTTCCAGAGTACTCTTGCATTAGTGCCGCTCCAATCCCAGTGGATGAAGCGTCACTACGAAGAACGAATGTCTTATCTTTAGTGGGTAGCACTAAAATAGGTGGTGTTGAAAACAGTGTTTTAATCTTATCCAGAGAGCATTGGCATTCCTGAGACCAGTGGACCACATTAGGCGAACCTTTCTTTAGAAGTGTTGAGAGAGGTGCCATGATAGAGGATAGATTCTGAATGAATCTGCCATAAAATTGAATAAGACCTAACAGACTTCTCACCTGTTTTTTTAGTCTTAGGGATTGAGATGTTAAGTATCTTACTAGTATTATGGTCCTCTGTCTTTAGGAAACCATGACCAACTCGGTGGCCTAGGAAAGAAATTTCGCTAAAACCAATATAGGCTTTATAGGGTTTCGCTGTCAGGTTGTGCTCACGCAAAGTAGACAGCAATTCATCTAACCCTGAATAGTGATCTTCCCAAGTATCGCTGAAAAGACAGATGTCGTCTAGATATGCAATGACATCTGACCGATAAGATAGGATTCGGCGCATCATGCGTACGAATGTAGCTGGTGCGTTCATAAGACCGAAAGGCATAAAATTCCATTGGAACAAACCTCTAGGTGTTGAAAAAGCCGTGAGAGGTTTGGCGCGTTCAGATAAAGGAACTTGCCAATATCCTTTAGACAAATCAAGTTTAGTGAAAAAAATGAGATTTGGAGAGTCGAGTAAGTAGCTCTTCCAGTAAAGGCATAGGTTCGGCATCGAACTTCGTTACTTGATTCAATTTTCGATAGTCAACGCAAAGACGTATGTTATTGTCTTTTTTACGCACAATAACCATCGGCGAAGAATATGCAGAGGTGGATGGTTCGATTATTTTCAAATCTATCATCTCATCCAACTCTTTCTCGACCTGTGCTTGAAAATGTATAGGTATAGGATAAGGTCTAACCCTAATAGGAGTATGGTCAGTTAGAACAATGTCATGTTGAATGACATTCGTTTGTCCAGGGATGTCAGTGAGTACATCCTGAAATGTTTGCAACATAGTTGAAACTTGTCGCTGTTCTCCTAGAGACAAATCAGGAGAGACAGTAACGTTCTTCCATGATTCACTGGAATGAAGTGGGATCATTGGAAGAGGAAGATTTACATCTGAAAAACTTGTTTCCTCATCCTGTATCACGGACAGTGATGAGTAATGACCATGTTGTACTGGAGAATTGTCCGTTGCTTGGAAAATGGGTTGCAAATAATCCGGACGTTCATGGAATTCAGTAAGCATATTGATGTGGAAGGTTTTATGCTTCCCATCAATATCGACAATATAGTCGACATCGGAAATTTTCGATATTATATCGTACGGACCTTTCCAAGAAATAAGTAATCTGTTTTCCCTACAAGGTAGTAATACAAATGCTTTGTCACCAGGACAAAGTTGTCGTAAGCATCTCTTCTTATTGGCAAATTGCCTTGCCTTCTGTTTCGCAAATTCAGAAGAAGAAGTTGCTAATTTGCATGCTTCGATAGTTTTTGTGTCTCAACGCGATGACATATTCGTAGGATGACTTTGTGTCATCGTCAATATTGTCAGATGTTATGAGATCGTGAAGCAACGACATAGGGCCACGCGGACGCGCGCCAAAGACGAGTTCAAAGGGAGAAAATCCCGTATGTTCATTGGGTACCTCTCTGTAAGCGAAGAGGGCCGCAGGTAAAACTCTGTCCCAGTCTTGAGGATGATCCTCAGTTATCTTCCCCAGTAAGTTTTTAAGTGTTCTATTAAGGCGTTCGACCATACCATTAGACATTGGATGGTAGATACTACTTAAAGATCTATCTATCTGCAGGGTAGACATTACTTGAGACATGGTATCTGATATTAGTTGGGTGCCATGGTCTGACAATATCTCTCCGGGGAACCCCAGACGAGAAAATATAAGCCAAAGAGCATCTGCAATATCAGCAGTAGTAATGCTCTTCAGAGGAATAGCCTCTGGCCAACGTGTGCACATATCAACACACGTCAAGATAAACTGATGTCCTCTGGCAGACTTGATCTTAAATGGACCAATAATGTCTATAGCCATTTTTTGGAACGGCCGAATAGGAATGTCCGCCGCCTGAATGGGTGCAGCATGCCGTGGACCTTTGGATTTAACTTCCTGACATACTTTACAAGATCGACAATAAATACGTATGTCCTTGTTTACCAATGGCCAAAAGAAAGCCGCAAGGACTCTTGACTTAGTACGGGAAAAACCCATGTGTCCAGCACACTGAGAGTCGTGAGCGTGCTGCAAAATTTTAACTCTCA
Organism: Oreohelix idahoensis; assembly: GCA_024509875.1. Taxonomy (NCBI): domain Eukaryota; kingdom Metazoa; phylum Mollusca; class Gastropoda; order Stylommatophora; family Oreohelicidae; genus Oreohelix; species Oreohelix idahoensis. The sequence continues at coordinate 78,773 of JAMPIV010014636.1, read as the reverse complement.
AATTCTTGGGAACCAGGATTTGAGAATGACTTGACGTAATGGAGTCTTGAACCATACGTACAAGTACGCCATTCTTCTTTGTAATCCACGATTTGCGACTTGTGTCTTTATTCGGATCACCTTTAGTTGCAAGAATGAAGAATTTCTTCAGAGTGGGATCATCTTCTTGCTGTTTTATAAACGAGTCACGAGAAATTACCAAGGGATTATCTTGGTTATGCACTTCATTATCTTCAATAGATGAAGTTTGAGGCACATTAAGAGCCTGAGCTCTAGTGACTACAGCGTTAGCAATCTGCATGTTTTGCCTTTCCCACGTGGAAATTTGTTGCGGAGTGCATTCCTTGACTCCATGAATGCGACCGATGATGAGGTCAGCGATCGGATTCGGAAGAAGACATGCGTGTACATCTCCTGTAAAGAAAGGAGTAGCAATCCTAATGATAGCAGTAGAGTATTTCTCTAATGTGCCGCCAAATGTTACACATTTGACTACTTGTCCAGTGGCACGGGAAGGATCTACGAGTGACTGCCTAACACCAATTGTGGTGCATCCAGAATCAAATAGCACAGAGACTGGATTGTTATTCACTAAACCCTTATGTAAGACAAGAGAACCTCTTCCATCATGCGCGACTGATGCCGGAAGAGCAGGAAGAGGATGGCCACAGCTTAAAGTAGACACTGTGGTTGGCTCAAATAACGTTTTGCATTGGGGGCACTGAGATGCTCTCCCAAAATCAAAAGCGGCACATGCCATATTACTAGCATCATTATTATCTTTACTCTGTTTATAGGCTTCATGGGACTCTTGTTGTACAGAGTTTGCCTGAAAATGTGGTTTATGTCTTTTGTTTTGAGATCTACCTCGGTTATTATCACCTCTGTAGTTATTGTTACCTCTATTGTAACCCCTATTTGGGTTTGAGTCATAGTTCCCTTGGTTACCATTATCATATTCATTATAATGAGTATCTCTGTAATTATGATCTTGTTGACTCCAAGACGGATAACCCTGATAGTTTCTATAATTACTTCCTCTATGGAAATTCCTATAATTATGACCACCCCTGTGTCGAGAGCTATCAGGTCGTCTCCAGTTCTTTGAAGAAGAACCCTGAAATGATTGGTTACCTTGGTTTTGATAACTATTATGGTTACCTTTTTTATCAAATCTGTTTTGAGGTCCCTGAAATCTGTGTGAATAATTGGGATTGTATGGTGTTGCTGAAGCAACTGGCATACTCTCCTTAATCTTAGTGTTGCCAAAAGTCACGTCGGGGTGTGCAGTGACATATTGGGAACAATATTCTTCCATTTCTTTTAGAGATTTGGGTTTACGCTCATGTATAAATTCAAGGAAAGGTTTGTTCACACATGACATAATCTTATCTCTGAGCAACAAATCCATAAGTCCTTCATACGTTTTTTCTGTTTTGGAAAGCTCAATCCAACGATCAACTGTGAGACGTGCCTTTGCAGTGAATTCTGAGAATTCTACACCCGTCTCAGGTACCATCGTCTTAAATAAAAGGCGATAGCCTTCCTCACTTAGCTGATATTTTTTTATCAAAGCCGCCCTAATGACATCATAATTATCCTTATCTGCTTCTCCTACAAGGCATAATCTAGTCAAAGATTCACCTTTCAAGTTTTCTGATAATTGATTAGCGTATTGTGATTTATCCACATTATGTGTACGACAAGAACGTTCAAATCTATCCAGCCAGAATGTAATATCGTCACTGGACTGATTGAACGGTGGAACCTTAACCTTGTAAGTAGAAGGTTTACCATTACCACTAGATGCCTGATTAACATTACTCATACTTGTCAATCTCAATTTCTCCAACTCAAATTCATGTTCTCTTATTGCTTTTTTCTCTTCAGCATCTAATCTTTTTTGTTCAGCCTCAGCTTCACTGTCTAATCTTTTTTGTTCAGCTTCCCTGTCTAATCTTTTTTGTTCAGCTTCCCTGTCTAATCTTTTTTGTTCAGCTTCCCTGTCTAATCTTTTTTGTTCAGCTTCACTGTCTAATCTTTTTTGTTCAGCTTCCTTGTCTAATCTTTTTTGTTCAGCTTCCCTGTCTATTCTTTTTTGTTCAGCTGCTGCTTCTCTTTCTAATTTTTTTTGTTCAGCTTCAAATCTCCTTTCCTCCACCTGCATCTGCAATTTCTTTTGTTCAGCAGCAGCCTCAGCTTCTCTTTCTAATCTTTTCTCTTCCGCCATAGCTTTTCTTTCTTCTGCAGCTAATCTTTTCTCTTCTGCCATAGCTCTTCTCTCTTCTGCAGCTAATGCTTTGTCATATTGAGCAACTGTCCATTGTTCTAATTGTTGACCAGTCTTATCAAGGGCTTTCCCTTGTGTAATGAAGTATTCTAAAGTAGACATGATGTCTAACAATAATACTAATCACCTGAATCAATAATAATACCACAAGTTCTCAATGACTTGATTAATCAGTATACTATCCCAATATCTGTGGGTCACAAGCCTTTAATAAGGTCTTGTATAATAGTAATAATAATCAGGTACTGGTTTATACCATAATCCAAGTGCAGTGCACAGGCAATTGTGTCTTATGAAATATACCTATATAAAACATATGTCAACCAACAGAATACATAAAGTACAAATAGGACTGACAATACAAGAACGTTTGCAGAAATCAAAATAAATTAAATAGGGAAATCAATGAAAATAATCACTGAATCTGCAAAGAATAACAACACAAATGACGTCACAATATATGAATACAAATTGTGCATAGAACTGAAAGATAGAAAAGAGTAGACCAACAAATTACAAACAACTCAAAACAAAACTAAAGAACAAAGAAATATTACAAAAATAACAATAATTACAGTCTTCACAGCTAACACAAAAGCAACAGTTGTCGCAGCAAATTTTCAATCAAGAAAATTGCACCTATAGAAAACGCCCACAACGGACCCTCTATGACGTGGGATATTCTGTTGTGAGGACGCCGCCCAACCTTAAACACAACCCGCTGACATAGAAACTAACATACTACACAAACAAATAACATGTAAACATAAATATATATAAATTATGTGTATGATAGTATGTGTTGCAAAATAGGCTCAGTTTTACAGTAATGGCAAAGTTATTTTTATGAACATAAACAAACTGCCACTTTATTCAATTAAACATTCTGGCCTTAAATATTAAAGTTCATATATGGAAAACAAGAAGATCCATCGATGAAAATAGGACTTCTTAGTACACAAATACTGTCTTCCTGTTAACATTGACAAGAATTGATCCAACTGTTCTGTGAAACTTTGTAATGTCTAATGTAAAACTGTCAACAACGCTGGCCTACATACTGCATTCACTTGACAGGTCACGTGACGAAGTGTTGACAAAGAGCAAACCAATACTGCAAGTGTGTCGTATCAGCCACAGGAAACGGTCTGGTATCGGTAATCTGTTGACTTCTGAACTTCTGCGAGGTCAAACCCAGAAAGCTGGTCCACCAGTTGATAAAGTTGATAAAGTTGATAATGTTGGATCTTTATTCCCGTTAATGATATCCACCAAAAGATAGATATAAGTGGATGGAAGCAGACATCATCATCATCATCAGTTGATAAGATCTCTATGGTGTTGTTTGCTCCACTGTAGTGTATGGAATGTCAACTTGACCTACGCAGTGGTGTGTGGACATGGATTGAGTGTACAATGTGCGAATGATGATAAGGGTTCGTGTAGTTGACAAATGTTCTTTTCTCACACTCATGTATGACTGGAAGTCATCGACACCAACGACTGTGTACCTTTTCTAAAGTTTAATTGGACGTACACACTCGACAGCACAGATAGTGACAAATCACAGGTTGGCATAATACATCATAGTACAGTGGATAAATGGTTCTGCAATGTTATGTTACATGGGCACTCATGTAGATTAATATTATAATGGACTGTCAGTAGCCAAGCCCTCAGCATCGCCCATACATATAAATCATCTGACTTCACTGACTGAGCACGTCAGCTTATAAACAATATTTCAGATGGCTTCTAAACCTAATCTCGTTTAGCGACGATTCTCCCACATAATGTTCAGCACATATTTTTTCCATATAATAATATTGAACCGCTAATAACGGGCTCTCATGTGTAGCAGTGATCTCTGGACTAAACAAGCGATAATACGGGCATCCCCTTTCTCTTCTTGAAAGTCGCTACATGTTTTGGTTCCAAGATGGCTTCACTCGTGAACTGTCACTCACGTTTGGATGCAGATAATGAATCTGTCCTAAAGTTAGTCATTCATAAAACATTGCATTGCTCTGTAGATTTGATCATGAACAATTGACTGCATTCTACAGAATATAGTGCTGCTAGGAATCGAAGTCGTTTTCATCGAGTCAAATATATTCTCTTAGACATTCAAATCGTAACTATCGAAAATGGTGGCTTCGATCGAGAGTTCATAAGAGTGTCTTTGATTACCTTGGTAGAGGAAATATGGAACTGCCATTCCTTGGCAATATGAATAAACACTGGGGTAAAGCATACACGATAGGTCTAGACGACTATCACTTTCCCCACAAATACTGAGATCACTTTTTCCCGGCGACAGGCCGACATAGGAAACACACAGTCCCTATCAGGACGAAGCCAAATCACACCACACTCTAGCGACACATCCGCCGAATAGCCTTTGACCTCTCTAGAGACAACAGAACATATAGTTCGACTTAGATATGTAAAGATATACAGATATAAGACAGACTCGTCCTACTCAGACAAACAATACACATAAATTCAGGCCATAGATATTCTGAAGCAAGAACAATCTATTATTACCCAAACAACGAATAAATCGCAGTAAAATGGATTTATCCGCGGAGTTTGATCGAAGAGATGGCACAACTTTCAAGGGAAGTAACTCAATAATGACTTTCCCTTAAGCACAAAAAATTACCTATGTATAATATTGTAAGATATCAAAGACTGCACGTAACACTATCTATTTCATTATCTACACTTTTCTTTTACCTAGCTTTCACCTACGCCTGTTTTGTTAACATAAAAACCATTCTAATCCTCAGAGATCTGTTTATTTTTCTATTTAGCAAGCATTTTATTGCGGTTCGCTATTTTCTTTGATGTATGTTCACGAGCAGACCTATTAGCTAAACGCTGAGCGGGGTATCTGTAATTTTTAACGCCAGCGATTGAAAAACGTTGGATAGAATCAGATAGCGATCAGGAGGAGATAATTTTGGAACATAGGGGCAGACAATTTCTATTACCTTCCCCTGAACTGTTCGTTTGAAAGTAATTAAACACCGTGAGAATAGCCAAATCAAAGGACGGGCTTCGCTCGATTTCGTTCAATGACCACGTATGCAGGCGGTAAATAGTGTGATTTTTTTCGATCGAAGAAATCTCGCACGGTCTGGTCAATTACGTTACTCCTGATCTAAAGAGAGACCGTATCTCGGTGCTCGAGTTTGCAGCGGTATAGGGTGTAGATTTCTTTTCATCTAGAATTTGAGCAGAGAATTTCCCGTAGGTGCTAAATCTGGCAGAGAGTCTGTTTTTCGGTGTATAGTGTATATTCCCTTTGATTTCAGATATATAAACCCCAGCATTCTAACTCAATTTATCCAGTACTCCATAGATTCAGAAGACATCTAACTACGATTCTAGAATCACTTGTATTAAGTAGAGTTCTTAGTTTTCGGTGGAGATAGTCTTAGAAGTTTGTGTGAAGGTAAATACTATACTAGTAGTTTTGAGTGATTTAAGTGGTAAAATCGTGGATTATATTTCACTAGATTTTCTGTGCAGAGTGATTTACTAGATAGGTCCGTCATTAATATTTCTCTAGATTTTACTGTGTTACATTGGCTAGCAGAATAATAATATTTTCTAGCTAAACTATTCCAGCTATAACATAAATTTAATTAATAGCTAGTAACCAGTCAGAGAATATTTTAACCAACTAGTAAAAGGCACTGTTCATCACGAGTATTGACGAAATATGTATTTATTTCTAATTCGTGATGATTGATTTTTTTTAAAATGACTAGAATTTATTTCACGGGAGTTTTTAAACGATGAGGCAAGCTCTAAGCTTGTAGTTTCAATTTAAGTTAAATAACCGAAGTGGATAAATATATTCTATTATACGCGGGTTAAGGATAGGATTGTGAATACTATATTATGGTTAAGTATTTGTATTTTTTCTCCTTTACACAGTATTGGGTCAAACTCTAAACCTTACCAGCGGCTTCCATGTAAATCTGAGAGTAACCATACAAAAGAACAATTTACTTAGTATCTGGGTTTTCTTCAAGGTTAAAAAAAACTGTCTGAGGTTATGTTTACACCCAGAAAGAGACAGAATACCACCCACAGAACATTAAGAGTGACTTTGTAACTGGGCATATAGACCCAGATTTCTTTCCAATTTCATTTACAGTCAACCCGTTGCGGTGACTTAACAACCATTTCCCGACATTTGACCAGTTGTGGTGTGACCAAGAATTTTATACTGAGAGAAGTTACCAACCGGTCATTTCTATGTACTGGAAATCTCAAGCTATTTACACTGTGAGCGCTGTTAAATTTCTTACCTGGACAAATTAAATGTGACATAAACAGTAATCCTCAATAAACATAACAAAGGGAACGCTCCCCGGAGAATTGAAATTAACCTGTCTTTGAGGAGCTGGGGTTCCCTTTGCCAAAAATAACACTGGATTTGCTGTGTGTTTGTGTCCTAAAGATTGTTCCAGAAGATACAACACAAGTATTTAGGTAAGAAAGAATGCTCGTGGCCACGGTCGTCTGAGAAGAGAGGAAGGATTAACTAATAATTCTCATATATTGAAAAAGGTTAAGAAAGAGGTTCCTGAAGCAGCATGGCAATACAGTATGGTGAATAAAAATATTAGGAAGAAAATGAAACAGGCCAAAGAAAAATGGGTAGCTGATCAATGTGAGTCCATTAATACGGGGCTAATAAAAGGTAACAGAAAGGCAGCTTTTGACACATTAAGAAAACTATCAAAACCCCAACAGCCCAGGGTAACTGTCATAGAAGATAGCAATGGGGCTCTGCTCAATGAAAAAACAGCTGTAATGAGAAGATGGACAGAATATTGTAAAGAATTATATAACTGTAAACTTGACACTAACTTAGGCATATTAAACAACATTAAGTGCGAAAACAGGGAACTCGGAAATGCAGCAATATTACGGGAAGAAGTGGAAGAGGCTATATGTTCGATGAAAGGAGGGAAGTCACCGGGTGTGGATAATATCCCAGCAGAGCTCTTGAAATATGGAGGACCAGATATAGTAAAAATCATGACAACAATTTGCCAGAAGATATGGAGTACAAAAAAATGGCCAAAAGAATGGACGCAGTCATTAGTAATACCGCTTCCAAAGAAAGGAAATCTAAAAATGTGCAAGAACTACAGAACCATTAGCCTTATTAGTCATCCAAGTAAGGTGATGTTAAGGATACTTTTGAACAGAATAAAACAGAAATCAGAAGAAATCTTGTCAGAGGAACAGGCTGGCTTTAGACCAAAAAAGAAGTACCTCAGAACAAATCTTCAATATTAGATTACTTATCGAAAAAACATCTCCAACATCAACACGATTTATACCATAACTTCATCGATTTCACAAAAGCCTTCGATCGAGTCTGGCATGAAGGCTTATGGCAAGTAATGAAAAAATTCAATTTTGATACCAACATCATAGATATCATTGAAGCACTATACAAGGACGCAAGCAGTGCTGTTTTTGCAAGCAACGACATTGGAGAATTTTTCAAAACAACTGTAGGAGTTCGGCAGGGATGTATCCTGTCCCCAGTGCTCTTTAATATTTATCTAGAACATATTATGCAAGAGGCTCTCTACGATTATAAATCAACCATATCGATTGGAGGCCGACCTCTGTGCAACCTACGTTTTGCTGATGATATTGATCTGATAGCTGGATCAGAATCAGAACTTCAAGACCTTACCTCTAGACTGGAGAAAGTAACAAGAACGTATGGGATGGAAATTAATATAGAAAAAAGCAAGATATTGGTGAATAGCCATAAGAAACATGTTCCGACCAACATTACGTTAAATGGGCAAACGTTAGAAGAAGTTAACACCTTTAAATATCTCGGGTCCACTATATGCAGTGATGGAAGATCAATTAAAGAAATCAAGACAAGACTTGAGATGGCCTCAGCTGCCATGACAAGGTTGAATGTGATCTGGAAAAGTAACATCAGTTTTCCTGTGAAGATCAAATTATACAAATCACTTGTATTATCTATTCTCTTGTATGGGTGTGAGAGCTGGACACTCACTGCAGATACGGAGCGAAGGATTCAGGCTTTCGAGCATAAATGTTATAGAAGAATTTTGCGCATTTGCTATAAAGAGCACAAAACAAATGTCTATGTTAGAGAGAAGATAAACACCTATGCAGGCCACCAAGAACCACTTTTGTCAACAGTGAAACGTCGAAAGCTTGCCTGGTTTGGGCATGTAACTCGTCATGACTCCCTTTCGAAAACGATCCTTCAGGGAACAGTCGAAGGTAAACGGAGAAGAGGAAGGCAGAGAAAACCCTGGGCTGATAACATCAAAGAATGGGCAGGACACGGTTTTTCCACACTTGTACGCATTGCTGAGGATAGAGAGCAGTGGAGGACCCTGTCTGCTGATGCTTCCACCATGGCACCCCTACGACCCATGACGGGTTACGGGCTGAGATGATGATATATATATATATATATATATATATATATATATTTATATATATATATATATATATATATATATATATATATATATATATATATATATATATATATATATACTGAAGCACATTAAAAACGCACCACTATTATATATACTGATGCCGAGAAGCTGGCAAAAAAAAGTGTTTGAATGGATTTTCCCCGTGTTTGCCATGCGGTAGAGAGCGAATGGCTGCTGGAATGGAAAGTGCAAGATTCAACCCATGGGTGTGTGTACAGACTACATGAAAACGATGAAAGTTACACGTGCAACACGATTCTCAACAGCTATGACCCTGAAATGTGTACGCGTTGTGGCAGTATACTCGGTATAAAAAGGCCGTTGAGACAAAACACCCAGTACATGTGCTTGAAATGCCACGACTATCTAAAAACGACCTCCAACGAGCCATTGGTATGTTGGAGACCGGAATGAGCTCGCGGGCCATTGTCAGAAGGATGAATTGCCACCACAGCACTATTGTACGTCTCAATGAACGTTACGGAACCACTGGCAGTGCCCGGGATAGACTTCGGAGTGGCCAACCACGAGTTACTACCCCTGCGCAAGATCGTCATATTGTGCTGAGTCACCTAAGGAATTGACTCTCCCGGCAAGTCAAACAGCAAGAGCAATAGTGGGTAGACATGGGCAAGTCTCTCGAATGACAGTCATACGACGACTCAGAGATACAGGCCTTACTGCAAGACGACCTTATGTTGGGCCAAACTTGACTCACAGACATCGTTAGCAGCGCCTGCAATGGGCAGAGCAACATATCAGATGGACTAGACTGCAGTTGAATGCTGTCCTATTCACAGACGAGAACAGATTCAACATATCCTTTGCAGATGGACGTATGCGGATTTAGCGACGGTGTGAAGAGCGCTTTGCAGATTGCTGTGTCAACCGATTTCGAGGTGGCAGTATTCACATTTGGGGAGTATTCAGTTTTCACCATCGCTTGCCTCTTCACGTCTTCCGTGGAAATGTTAATGGTGTGACATATCGAGATGAGGTTCTGGATGCACTGTCTGCTCCTGCGTTCACAATTTATCCAGACTTGCAGCTTCTCCAGCAGGATAACGCACGTGCATTTTTTTGTATTTTTGGTTTTCTCCCTTGCCTGCACAGAATGCAATGAATTTCATAACAATCAAATGTACAAATTAATGACCAGCATGGATTCATAGGAAAATGAATAAAGATTCCAAATATGTAAACTTGTACACACTTATATTTACATTTCACACTCTGTTCCTGGATTATACAGGTGGTGCGTTTTTAATGTGCTTCAGTATATATATATATATATTGTAGAATCCATGTACTCACTTTGTGTATTTTTTATGCAAGTTTTTGCTAATGCTGTCCCTTTTTCCAGAAGAGATTAACGTATAACTCTGTTCTTTACTGTAGAGGGAAATACTAGACCATAGCGTATACATCTTTGACTCTTTGGGGGTTAATAACTTTTTTTCTTCTAACGGGATCTTGTCTCAACAGAGGGAGGGAGGATTACACCTATGAGTCTAACCCTTTAATTAATTCATTAACTTATGTTTATTTGTATTTGATTTGATATTCAAAATATTGCTCTTGTGAAGTTCTTTATGATAAAAAAAAATTTACATAAACTTTATTTACGTGTGTTGGTCAGTTTGTCCCAAAAGATCAATATTCCATTGATATAGTTTTCACGTCTGTGCGTCTAATTGTCGTCACTTATCTGTATGTGTGTGTAGATGTGAGTGGTTGAATATATATATATATATATATATATATATATATATATATATATATATATATATATATATATATATATATATATATATATATATATTTATATTTATATTTATATATTTATATTTATAGGAAAAGCTGTCTGATCTAAGAATCTCAGTCGTAACCGATAGGCTGGATAGATTATCTCTCAAATCCAGGGACAGACTTTACCTTTCACCATTTCACTCGTGAAAATCTATTTCTTTACATTATCTCCCACTGAGCTATCACATGTTCTAGTTCTATCCAGACGGGACCACAATTGATCTTAATTCCCCTATCAAAAATCTACTACAAGTTTATTGTTCCATGTCCTGTTCTATGTTGTAGTTTATTGTTCCATGTCCTGCTCTATGTTATAGCTTATTGTTCTTTGTCCTTTTTCTGTTTTGGCTTATTTTTCCATGTCCTGTTCTATGTTGTAGTTTATTGTTCCATGACCTGCTCTATGTTGTAGTTTATTGTTCCATGTCATGTTCTATGTTGTAGTTTATTGTTCCATGTCCTGTTCTATGTTGTAGTTTATTGTTCCATGCCCTGTTCTATGTTGTAGTTTATTGTTCCATGTCCTGCTCTATGTTGTAGTTTATTGTTCCATGTCCTGCTCTATGTTGTAGTTTATTGTTCCATGTCCTGCTCTATGTTGTAGTTTATTGTTCCATGTCCTGCTCTATGTTGTAGTTTATTGTTCCATGTCCTGTTCTATGTTATGGTTTATTGTTCCATGTGCTGTTCTATGTTGTAGTTTATTGTTCCATGTCATGCTCTATGTTGTAGTTTATTGTTCCATGTCCTGTTCTATGTTGTAGTTTATTGTTCCGTGTCCTGCTCTATGTTGTAATTTATTGTTCCATGTCATGTTCTATGTTGTAGTTTATTGTTCCGTGTCCTGTTCTATGTTGGGGACCTCAAGACGCAGCAATAGAGACCGCAGTCAGCGACTCATAGCTTGACTGCCTGCGTCAGGACCAGCGAACCAGAGCTGGTCAAGACCGTGCTCCACCTCCACGTGGTGGTCCTGGAAACAGTCTGCAGCAATGCAGGCTGGCTGAGCGAGTACGGATCGCAATGGGAAGGCAAACCCGGTCCTAAAAAATGCCGTGCAGAAGTCGGATGTGTCGACCGAAAGGTGCAGATATCACAGCTACGTTGGAAACAGACACAACGTAACCACCGTCCTTTTCAGGGCGAACGAAGAAGAAGAAGAAGAAGAAGTTCTATGTTGTAGTTTATTGTTCCATGTCCTGTTCTATGTTTTAGCTTATTGTCCCATGTCTTGTTCTAAATTGCAACTCATTTGTTGTATCGATCTCCTAATCTAATCTGTTTCGTCCTGTTACTCCTAGCCAGACAAGTTCTCTAGGTTCCTCCACGATGCCTTCTACTTGTACGCCATGGCCTTCAACGAAACGATCCACAAGAATCTAACACCAGACGGCTATAATATTTTTGAGGCCAGCAAAAACAAACATTTTGAAGGTCAGTGCTTTAAAGGATCTCACGCGTATTCGTATGTGCTGTCAGGGTTGTCTGTTTTTCTGTGTTCACATATGGTAGTGCAATAGTTTTCTAGATTTGCGTTATGGTATATAAAATTATCTGATAGGCTTTGCATGTGATCACTAAGTAATTAATCGGGATTAATTTTTTTCCTCGATTAGCCTGGATAATCGAGAGTCTACTGTACTCTGCCATAAAGTCCACACAGGAGCACAATCACTTTATTGCATCTGCCTTAAAGTTCACACAGGAGCAAAATCACTTTATTGCATCTGCCCTAAAGTCCGCACAGGAGCACAATCACTTTGTTGTATCTGTCCTTAAGTCAGCACAGAGCACTATCACTTCGTTTTCTGTCGTTCATTCTAATTCTAGTTTGCAGACTCGATTATACCTTTCCTCATAATACAAGTTACATGGCATTCTTAAACAACTTGACTCTGCTGCACATTCATAAGCCTTCAGTCACGCCTCTTATACCTTCTGCATTCCATGCATTACACACACTACGTGAATGTTTATTCTCTCTTTATGTTTTCTTACCTTCTTCGAACTCTCGTATCTGCACACAATCATTGTGACACACCTGTGACATCATTGTGACACACCTGTGACGAGAAAACAATTTGTTTGCCCAATCTGGATAATGTTGACCGTAGTGTGGAAGTTTTTAGAATCAATTCGGTCTAAGAAAGGAATAAACATTTTTTTTTGGAAGGAACTTAGTTGTTCTCAACGTGGGCCATCTCCCCCTCCCCCTCCCCGGCCTTATCATATGTCTCGGGGCCACAGTAAGATGATACGATAAAGTACCTTTTCCCAGCTATCAGGGGGACCACAAAGGTAAATGAAACTCAGAAGGGGAGGCTTAAATTTGACCCAGATTGAAATAGAAGGAAGTTGATTAAGCGATCGGCCCTTGAGTTGAGAATCATAGCCATATATGATATCCCTATATAAGTGAAGCGTCTTGTAACAATGAACCATTCCCGCCAGCTTTTCGGGAAAAAGACGCACCTTGCACGGTGAAAGCTAAATTGAACACTTATTAAAAGAGCATGCAGAACTTTCAAATTTTTCATGGTGCACTGACAATGGACAATAATTCATGATAAGTTTGACTGCAAAGATCCAATGAAGCTGAAATGGAATTGAAAGAAATGGTGACGTCATCAGGACAAGCAGCAGATCGAGCAAAACAAAGTTATCCCTCCCTTCCCGAGAAACAGTGAGTGCATGTTACTTACACTTGTGAAAGTGCGAGTTATTAGAATTTGTAGCCAGGTTCCAAATATAGACGAGGTAGCCTAAGCTTAGTTCTGGTCGAGCCAAGATTGTGTTTGAAAGATTGACTATAGCCAGTTTGCTTGCAAAAGTATTATGAACGCGAGAAAGCGGACATGGTCAGGTTATCACTTCTGCCTGGAACCATAATATCGTCTGTTTGCCATGACGTATGACAAATCTTTTTGTCATTGTTGATCAGAATCAAAAGCCATTGCACTCCGGGCAAACCCATAGGTGATCAGCCTCCCTCGGCGAATGTCCAAGGTTATAAATGCTAATTGTTCCTGTAGCGCACTGGTTGTATATACAAATGATGAATCCTCTTATACGTCCATCCCTGCTTGTCTTAGGTTTGATGCCTGTCAAACAGTCTTAGCCTTGTTCATTCATCGATTTCAGTGTCGTTCTCTAACAGGCGATCGTTAATTGGTCTTAGCACAAATGATTCTGTCAAGTGTGTGTGTGTGTGTTGGCTTATGTTATGTGATATTTGTTATCATATGGAATAATTACACAAAGAGCGGATATTTTTCTCCGAGAACACGTTTGGTTTTGATAATATACAAATTTAAATAGACAACAACCAGTTGGAAAAAGGACTAAATTTTGATAATATATAAACTTGAATAGACAAAAAAGAATTAAATTTTGGTAATATATAAACTTGAATTCACAAAAAGGAGTTGAAAAAAGAACTAAATTTTGATAATATATAAACTTGAATAGACAAACACGAGTTGAAAAAAGAACTAAATTTTGATAATATATAAACTTGAATAGACAACAATAAGGTGAAAAAAGACTAAATTTTGATAATATATAAACTTGAATAGACAACAATAAGGTGAAAAAAGACTAGATTTTGATAATATATAAACAAGAATAGACAATAAGGAGTTGAACAAAGGACTAAGGTATATCTTCATCTTCTTCTTCAAGTATTATGCCCAGTGGCAAAGCGATCATGTCTCTACGCACCTTCCTATCTCCAGCTGCTGTTTATCAATTCTGTTGTTGACGTCTGTCCATGCCATGATGTCAAACTGTCAGTATTTTCTCTCTTTGTCTTTTTTCATTCGATCGTTCCTGTTGTCACGATATATTCCAGCTTTCTTCTTTTCATAACATGACCAAAGAAAGTGAGGAAGGAGTCTGTCCTCCTACCAGGTGTGTGGCGCTCTCATTAGCAAACCTCTACATCCTAGGGTACAAGAGGAACCACTAAGTAAGTACTTCTTCTTCTCTTCTATGATCCTTAGCCACCAACTGTCAAAGCAGTCAGTGGCCATTACGCGTGGTGGCGTCTTGAAAGGGCAGCAACAAACTGCTTCCACTTTGTTCTGTCTGCGGCCATCTTTCGTCATCTGTATATCCCAGATCTTCCAGTGTAGAAAACGTTGTCCATCTACTTCATCTTGGACTGCCCTCTGTTGTCTTGCCCAGCTCTGGTACATTCTTTTCATCTCAGCCTCCACAGTTCTTCGCCAAGTTGTTTTTTTGGTCAGCCTCTCTTTCGCTTTCCTTCAGGGGTCCATAGCATAGCTTTTCTTGTGATGGCATCGGAGTCTCTTCTAAGGACGTGGCCAACCCAACTGCAGCGTCTGCCAGCTATGATGGTGTACATGTCCTCTTGGTTGCTCCGAGTGAGCTGTTCTTGGTTGGTGATGGTATTCGGGCAAAATATTCGTAACATTTTTCTTAGGCAGATTGTGTAGAAAGAGGACAATTTTTACACTTCCTTCTCTGTTACTCTTCAGCATTCCGCACCATAGAGAAGCACAGAAATTACACAGCTTTCATTTAATCTTAGTTTGCTGTTTGTGCTGTACTGAGAGTTCCAGATGTTTTTTAGACTAATAAAGGCTGTTCTTGCTTTATTCATTCTGTTGGTGATGCCTTTGCTTGTTCTGCCGTCTGGTGTTACTATGCATCGTAGGTAATGTAAATGTAAATTAATATTAGACAAACATAAAGGTATGTTTTCAGGCACTCGTAAGAAATAAAGAAGTAGAACACTTAGACAACAGAAAAACAACAGACGTGAGTGGCTTACCCAGGGTTCGAACCCCGTACCTTCCGTACGACAACACCGCCTAGCTATACAAGCGAATCACACTAACCTCACGGCCAGCTAGGCATCCCCAAAAAAGGATGCTTTACTGACCGGTCATCAGTGCGAAACACAAGACAACACCGGAAGTTTACAATGGGCACCTCAGCCTATTAATGACGCAATCACTTCTGTTGTTCCTCTATTCTGCAGTATATGTCAGTCCAAACAAGACAAAGACTTTGATACTGTGTCCAGTAAATGATAGAAGACTTAAGGACAGTAGTATAGAACAGAGGGTAGGTTTCTGGTATTGTATGAACATTAATAACACATAAGGAAGGGAAACCCGAGGCCTGTAAACAGTAAATTAATATTAGACAAACATAAAGGTATGTTTTCAGGCACTCGTAAGAAATAAAGAACCATTGTAAACTTCCGGTGTTGTCTTGTGTTTCGCACCGATGACCGGTCAGTAAAGCATCCTTTTTTGGGGATGCCTAGCTGGCCGTGAGGTTAGTGTGATTCGCTTGTATAGCTAGGCGGTGTTGTCGTACGGAAGGTACGGGGTTCGAACCCTGGGTAAGCCACTCACGTCTGTTGTTTTTCTGTTGTCTAAGTGTTCTACTTCTTTATTTCTTACGAGTGCCTGAGAACATACCTTTATGTTTGTCTAATATTTATTTATTGTTTACAGGCCTCGGGTTTCCCTTCCTTATATGTTAGTAATGTAAATGTATTTATCTGTTCCAGCTTCTGGTTCCTTACTGTTATGGGTTCAGGACTGCCCACATTGAGTGTCATGACCTCTGTCTTCTTTAGACTGTTGTTCAGACTCACCTGTTGGCTATACTTATTCAGTCTATCTGTTTTTTCTTGGATGTGTTGATGTGAATGTGCAAGTAGTGCAATGTCATCTGCATATTCCAGATCTTCCAGTGTAGAAAACGTCCATCTAATTCCTCTTGGACTGCCCTCTGTTGTCTGGCACATCACCCAGTCTATGACTGTAAAAAATAAAGTTGTTGATAAGGGACTTCCCTGTCGTACTCCTGTATTCATCTTAAAAGTTAGGTTGCTCAACCTTACACAGCATGTAAAGCTAGCATAGTAAGTACAGCTATCAGAATCACCCGTACACTTTTTTTTTTTTTTTAGGGTTTTGCCTTCTTGTGGTGATACGAATATTTCAACATTGACTTAATTCCGTTGTTTATATCTGAACGCTATTTGCCATTCAAAAATAATTGAATTCCGTTAAGTGGAGGAGCGGGAATAAAGTTTTCGTCAAAATAAAAAAATTAAGGATTTTGGAATTAGTCCATTTTCTGATACTTTAGCATCTTCTGAATCTAAATATAACAGAATTAAATGTCAAAATGCATTCTAACAATATGTATTTTGACTTTGAAAAAGGTATGGTATGGAGAGATTTTCTCAAACTCGAGAAAATATGTCTAATTAGACCTCGTTTCTTCCATAGCAACCAAGCTTACACCTCTACGTATTATACATCTTTGGATTTGCCTAGATCTGGGGAATCCTGTGACGTAGTTTATTTATTTGGTAACAAAATTATACCCGCCAAGATCGAGAATTTATAGGTCGCATTTTTTACCGAATCCACGTGACTTGTAACAGCGGTGTTTACATTATGGCGTCGGATTCATAAATTCTGTATACACATTTAGTTAGTCTCATTTTTCGGAACTTTTTGTGTGAAAATGCCTCGAAAAAAGAATAGCTTTCGTCATCTAAAACTGGAAAAGGCCAGGGCGAAGCGATGGAACCAAGATAGTGCAGGTAAAAGTCGCTAATTTTGTTATGGTAATGGTACAAAATGAATCACTGTAGAAAGCCAGGCAGTTACTTGTGGTGAGGTCACGCACAAAAACATTTACACATATTTGGTTTTTATTTACTCTGTTACAAACCCGGTCCTAAAAATTGCCGTGCAGAAGTCGGATGTGTCGACCGAAAGGTGCAGATATCACAGCTTAGGCGTAAACAGACACAACGCAACCACCGTCCTTTTCAGGACGAACGAAGAAGAAGAAGAAGAAGATTTACTCTGTTAGGACTGAGTGGAGGGGGGAAGAAGGTACTATATTTGGATATTGGAAATCTGACTTAATCTTCTTGAATTAATACACAATATGTCCTAATTATAACCCATAAAGGGTTCAACGATATACTTTTGAAAAAAGGTCACATGTGAATAAGCTATTATTTTTTTAAATTTATATATTTGCAAGCTATTAGTAAACGCATTAGCAGTAAAGAGTGATCACATTTTTCTGGTTTGACAAAATAACATGATTCCACATTATACGATAAATTATCATGGTATTTATAAGCATGTGACGTATGTTTCTTGAGCTGTGATTATTTCTTATGTACTTTTTTCAGAACCATATGGTCCCCCTAATGAGCTTAGTCTGCCTGAGGTTATACTGTCAGCTTCAGCTGTAAATGAAGGAGCCAGCACAAGCTCCTCTACAACTTCTATCTCTTTATCCCACAGCACGCCACGGTTCTGTAAAAAGCTGGAACTAAGTGCCTCATCGGTGCAAGAAGCTTCAACACCTAACAATACTGTCTCCAGAACTATAGTTGATATGTCTGAGATATGTAATCTTGTTAGTCAGCTTTCATGTCCAGAATGCTATGGGAAGCTGTCTGCAGAAATTAATAATAAGGCCAAGAGAGGTCTTGTTCAATACATCAAAGTGAATTGTTGTGTTTGCAACAAAACCGCTGCATCAACGTATACATCATCGGTTGATGAACATATTCATTCAGTGTGAACAAAGTTGCAGTTCTATCATCGTTGTTATCAGGAATGGGACCCTATAAATTTAACTACTTTGCACAGAACATGGATATGTATGGCATGCATCAAAAAACTTTTAACACAATTGCACAAAAATCATATTTGCAAACACCAGAACTCGCAAAATTAATATTTGATATCGCTGCTAAGCTAGCACGCAGCGTAAACTGTGCTCAGAGCAATCAACCATATTATGAATATATTATGGATATTGGAGTCAGTTTTTATGGCAGCTGCCTCACAAGTGGCCACAGTTCAAAAATTGGTATTGGTTGTGTTGTGGAGATCTTGACAGGTCTTGTTATAGATGCCCATGTGCTTTCAAAATACTAAATACTGTCAGACATGTGCTACAACTGGTTCTTGGCACCAGAAGGAAGCCCTGGGAAACTTCAGCAAATGGAAAGAGGAGCATGTGAAGCAAGGATGTGATATAAATTTTCAAGGTATTTACTTCTGAATCTTATTTTTGGTTGCTCCTTCTCCTTGTCTAAAAATTTTAACTGATGTAATTTTTATTTCTCCATAAGTATCAGTTTTAGTAACATAATTTATTACTTACATGTGTTTGCTTTGCTTCCATTGTACTACATTTGCTTCTACGTTGTAAAGAAAAGTGTTCAATGTTTGCTTACATCATTATTTTAAGTGTTACTAATTCATACCTTTTCTTCTTTCTAGGAAGTTCAGGTGTGATGGAGGCTGAGACAGCTAGTGTTTTGTGGAGCCGGTCTGTGACACGACATAAATTTCGCTACACCACCATGTTAAGTGATGGTGATAGCAAAGCATTCAATAAGATCATGGCAATTAAACCATATGGCCCTAATGTTGAAATCATCAAAGAAGAGTGTATCAATCATGTAGGAAAATGAATGCATACAGCTCTTTGTAATTTAGTTGCTAATTGCTGCAAGCAAAACGTTACGCTTGGAGGACGTGGCCGTGGCCGTCTGACAGATGCAGCCATCCGAAAGCTTGGCATTTATTATTCCAGGGCTATCAGGCAACATGCTACTGCAGCTGATATGAAGAATGCTATTATGGCTAGCCTACATCATTGCTATTCAACTGATGATTATCCCCAGCATCAGTTTTGTCCTACTGGCCAAGACTCTTGGTGTTTCTATAAAGCAGCCTTATCTAGGAATGAGTATGCTTTTGGGCATAAAAAACGTATACATACGCCCCTGGACTTTAAGCTGTTGAACAGACATTTGACACCAGTGTATGACAGGCTGACAAATCTGAAACTGTTGAGTCGCTGTGAAAGAATGTCTACCCAAAACTCCAATGAGAGCCTTCATTCAGTTATTTGGAGTAAAGTGCCAAAGCATATCTTCCATTCATGAAAGCGTGTGGAATTCTGCCTTCTAAGTGCAGTTGCTGAATTTAATGAAGGACCTAAGGCTGCTATATTTTTTAAGAAAGTCCTGGGGCTGAACAGTGGGAAAGAGGCTTGTCGACTGGCAGGAGCAAGAAAGCGTAAACGTCTCGTGCTCAGCTCTAAAACGGCAGAAAACTGCACTAAGAAAGGAAGGAAATTAGGCACAAATCTCAACAGAAAGCCAGATAGGAAGCTGGCTGTTCTGCCAGTATGTTCTAAATGATAAGTACGCAATTTTTCAGGGGCAATATTACATACTTATTTAATTGTAGTCTGTTTATGGAGAAAAATGCGATTTTCTCAAAATCAATTTTCTCATCCTAATTTTCTTATAACTTCCACACTTATGTTAATTGAAATTAGAATTGGCACATATGTTGCCCATAATCTTTTAAAACTTTCTATGTGATGGATTTTTAGTATCTGATCAAACTTTTGATTTATTGCAAAAAGTAATGTAAAATTTAGCAAAATTTGTTACTATTTTTAGACACTATATTCAAAGTCCTACAACTTTTTTGTATTAAAGTTATCGAAAATCCATCACACAAAAGTTTTAAAATGTAATGATAAACGTTGTGTTCAAATTTCGTACTCATAGCTTAATAAATAAAAAAGCCTTAGCAAATTGAAATAGAACAATATAATCCAATATGGCCGCCGTTTCTATGGCAACCAGTGGTGCAGTGCCGTCAAACTCTTCATTTTGCGTATCTAGTATTGATATAGGTTAAGTCTGTGCATTTTCATATAAATCCAGCAATTAATAACGAAAATAGCATTTCAGTGTAGCTCCTCTCCTGAAGCGTAGTGTTGATAAGAACTAAGCCCTGAAAGGGACTACCAGTCTCTATCAGCTAGCGTGAAGTAGCCCGTCCAGCGTTGATAGATACAAAGTCCTGAAAAGGATTAACATTAGCCATCTGCTAGCATGCTGAAGTCCGGAAAAGGACTTGTCCTGAAAAGGACTCGCCAGATTCACCAACGCTGCCTGTACCTCGTCAGTGTTCGGGGAACACTGATTAAGTGAGTATATACAAAACACAAACCGACAGAAAGCAACAAAAACTACCCTTGTAGTGTCCCTTGTGCAGTCATGAATCAAAACAACTAAGGAATATTGTCACAGCTTGTCTCCCCTTTTCTCTGCAGTGATAGTCAAACAATGGCCATAACCTAGAGTATAAAATGTGGGTATTCAAAGGTATCTACCTTCGCACAAGGTTACCCTTGGCAGAGATACAGATAGAAGGATGATGATGCTTCTACCTCGAGGGAGTTTTCACAAGATATTTCAGAAGTCAAGAACAGCGCTGAATGTGTCTTAGTACAGTTAACTTATTATCTGCCCGACAACTTTTGTGAAGAGGTATACTGTATGATTTAGATCATCCAAGCCCCCAACTGATTTAACAGTGAAATCTTAATTTAATAGCTCTGTTTTAAGTGTATTTTAGGTGAATTAGACATACGGGTGCAGTACGCTCAAAAGGATTAAATCAACTATAAATTTGTATATATACAAATAACATATTTGATAATGAATTATATTTAACAGTGTAAAATGAATCATTCTCTTTTTTAAAAAAAAAGGTTATCATCACAGGGTGATGTTATGAATACTGAGGGAATTGTTTGAAAGTTCACTTGGCAGCTTTTAAGTTTGTACTTGGCTGCCAGTAAGTTTGTTGGTTTCTGCTCCAGCCGATGTTTGGTTCTTTGCAGGTTAGGTACTGGTTCACTCCTCACTGGTCAAGTCTGGAGGTTGTGACACGTTCCAAGAAATATCAGGACGTAATCACGAAGCTGGTCCAGCGTCTTCAAGACCCGTCTGATGATGGTGTCTAGCGTTGACAGCAGGCCACTTATACAACACACTTTGTTCCAGAGATTGTACCCTCAACTGGTACCACCGACTAGTATAATGAAAGAAGAGAAACAAATACCCTATTGGGTTTCCTGACACAAACAATCGTGTCCCCCCCCCCCTTTAAAAAAAAATTCCACCATCCCATCTACCTCAGAACTTTACCCTATCTGAGCATTAATATTAATCCCAATAAGCGGAAAACATTCATTACATTTATATAGAATATCATTACATTTTCACTGGTTGAAAAGGTCAATAATATAATAAGTAAGTACATCAGTTCTATCATCATCCACTCCCTGCTCTATATGGATCTCGGGACTACCTCTGTTTTTGGTTCTTTAGGAGAAACCCGCATAAAGCAGTCACCAGCTTGTTTAAGATGACTCTTACACGCGGTTTGGGGTATTACTTTACACGAGGCTCCCACTCTGTGTTTCAGATTCCTAGGATTTCGGCTTTCAGTGTTAATGTAGGTCGAGTTTTCCTGGGATATGGACGGGTAAGGTGTATGTGGGTAGATGTAGAAGATCAAGCAACAGTCATACACCGCCCGTCTAGCTCACTGTCTAGGTAGAAATACAAGAACTCCAACACCCAGTTCAATCTCCATAAATATATTATATCACAAATAAGTCACAATGGGCGCAGGGCCATTACCATCATTGGAGACATAGTAAATCCCGAGTGTTCTACTATCACTCTGATCCTCGCAATAACTACAGCCACAACGTAGGCTACTTCATAAATCCACTGCACAACTGTGGCCCTCTGCTCGCACACTACACTCAACATCCACCCTTCTCTTCTCAATGCTCTCGCTCTATCCTGTCTACTCTCTACTAAACAATCTCTACTGACCCAACACACCTCTCTGTCCGACTGACCCCTTTCATTTGTATTCACCCAAACACGTGAAACTCTTTCACACTCCACTGAACGCCGTTCACACATATCTATCGCTGGCAGCCTGTCTTAATTTCTAC
The DNA here is from genome assembly GCA_024509875.1 of Oreohelix idahoensis. Taxonomy (NCBI): domain Eukaryota; kingdom Metazoa; phylum Mollusca; class Gastropoda; order Stylommatophora; family Oreohelicidae; genus Oreohelix; species Oreohelix idahoensis. Next base: position 56,276 of record JAMPIV010014636.1, on the reverse strand, counting down.
TCACAACATCGCTTGTAGCTTAAATATTATAAGGCAAGCAATCACCCCTCATAACAAGTTAATCTACCGGTTAGGCTCCCACTGGAAACACTCCGTGACAGGATATAAGTCCACAAGATGCTCAAATAAGGTCCGGTACAATAAATGAAATTATGATCCTATTCCTTACTCTGGCTAGCTGGTTGTCTTCTTGACGAGGTGAATTTCACAGTGCTCTAAACCGACGAAAGTGTCAGATTACGTATATTGCAACTTTCTTCCCACGCACGTGGTTATTACTATCTGACAAGGCTCCAATCATAAGTGTTGTTTATAACATTTAGAATTGCCCAGCCAATTGTATTCAATCATGCATGTTATGATGGGGTTTATCCCAAGAATTTCCTCCGCGTATTTTAAATATCATTTTAAAATTTAAACCCAAGACCTCATCTTCCATATATGGCCCGACGTATTCCGTTCTCTTAAGTAATATTTCTAACTACGATTTGTAACATCGCCAGTAAATAGTATCATCTCTAATTTGTCTACCTAGACGGGTTTCTCTGTAATAATTACACAGACAATTTCTGTTCGGAAGTGAGTTAAGCAATTATCACCTGTACTTCCTTTTGTATTATCCGCCCAAGTGTCTGAACGCGACTGTAGTGAACAATGCCCTCAAGCGGGCATGCGTCTGACAGGAAATGATTACTTAGAAAGTCACAAATACTTTCCGTTGACCGTGTGAAGACAATCTGGTTTAACAACTTAAGCGATTACAATTATTCCTTAAGGATGGTCAATTAGCCGTGGATTGACAATATTGCAGTATGAAAAGGGGTAAAAAAATCTAAGGCGACGTGATGGGACAGGTTTATGTGCATAAAATGAAGAAATAAATGATAGCTGCAGAGAGAGAAAAATGAAACAAGGCGAACGGCCAATTATATGACAGATATGGACAAGCCTCATGTCCCACTCATCATTGCCAGTGAGACATGCTGTTGTCCTACTGATAAATGCCAGTGACAAATGCTGTTGTCCCACTAATAAATGTCATTGAGAAATGCTTATGTCCTACTGATAAATGTCAGTGAGAAATGTTGTTGTCCTACTGATAAATGTCAGTGAGAAATGCTGGTGTCCAAATAATAAATGTTAGTGAGAAATACTGTTTTCCGAGTAATAAATGTCAGTGAGAAATACTGTTGTCCCAGTAATAAATGTCAGTGAGAAATACTGTTGTCTGAGTAATAAATGTCAGTCTTTCTGACAATATATAGAAGTATATTGAGAATTTGAATAAAGCAAATTTGGAACAGTGGAAATTATGGTGGATTTGATGTTAAGAAATGTTGTAGTTATGTACTCTTAGTGTACTGAATGAGGTCAGCTGTGAAGGTCCCTGAATATAACAAATTATTATGGTACGTTTCCAGGGTACCTTTCTGCTACCACCTTTATGATCTCATTCAGACTTATTCTTGACTATAATGTATGATGACTACGTTTGGTGTGTAGGGTTATGATTATGTAGTGTAATGTTGCATTAACCAAATAAACATATAAACAATTATTTTATTATCCAACACAACACAACAGTACTACGACAATCACATACAAGCTACCCTTTAAAAGACTATCTTTAGTAAGTCAGTGGTTGAATTTTGTGTAACGTTAATTTTTTCTTACAATTTATTTTGTCCTGACTCTTTTTGTTTGAATCAGGACTGACAATCAAAGTGAAATCAAGTGAATTATTTACATTAATCAATTTACACAATGGATCTTCTGTCCATAATACAAATATTATTATACTAAAAGTGTGTAGGTGTAATTTTCTAAATTATGTTAATCTGGCATATATATATATATATATATATATATATATATATATTATATATATATATATATATATATATATATATATATATATATATATATATATATATATATATATATATATATATATATATATATATATATATATATATATAATGGTAGGTTGTTAGTTAACATCCCTCCCTATAGTTCATTTGCTTTTCATTTGTCACAGGTGGAATTTTTTATTAATATTTTCAGTCTTTATTCTTAAAAACTAGAGTTCATAGAGGTTGAGCTTCCTGGTGCCGAAGGCCGAACAGGCACTTATCTAGGCTCGCTGGACAATCTGTTCCACTTTGTGAAAGGCAATGGCATCCAGCACGTGCTCGAAATATGCAAACAGTGTCAGGAATCAATCAGTTCCCACGAGCTTGGTATTACGTTAAATGACAGGGCCACAAAAAAACCCTGAAATAAGAAGGTTATGCATCCTTCTTTATAACAAGCATACAATAATATTCCACAATTTATTACAGGTACAGTACAAACAAACGAATAGGGTCAGCTCTTGATGACAACCTATTTTACCATTATATTTTGACGTGACAATGTATACCAGTATTCCTCTCCCCTAATGGTTACAACGCCTCTGCAATTCCAGCAGTAATCTTTTTCCATACAATAGAATAGGTGTTATGCTCCTTGATGACAATCATATATAATTTTGTAGTTCTACACCTCTCTGATAGTCTATCATATGATGGATCAATCTCTAGGCTCTGCCTAAGTCTGCCATGGACTCACTTACTTACAGTCGTATGTTAGTATCTCACATTCAAACTTTATTTTAAATAAAAGGTTAATAAAATCAATCTTACCACAAATTTCAATGAAATATACACAAGCGAACGATGACTGGCAAACAATTTATGGCACACTTTTGATCTGCCTTCCGTCCAGACTGCTTTCTATTAGTTTTAAAAGCACAAGCCTGCTCTCATCGCCTAATGGTTTATCAAAAAAATTTTCAAAATGGCAACGAGCAGTCTACGTTTTTCGATAATATAGAATGCATTGGCCAATCGGACCATGCACATTTGAATCAAACTTTAAAAAAAACAAACTCCCAACTACTATGTTTACTCCTGCAAATATATTTTTAGTTTTAGGTCAACCAATCCTATCTAGTCTTTCTTTAAACTACAGCCAATCAAATTACAGCTACCTTTTAGTCCTTATTTCCCCAAAAGCTTTTTTCAAAACATGCTATGAAAAAAATAAGCAGGCATGATTTTTGTTTTCGTCCGTCCGTCTTACAATACATAGTATTTTTGCCAATATCTTGGTTATTTATTGTACTAGTGCGTAACTGACACCATATTATTTCTCAGGAAATCATAAGGCATCCGAATATATAATTTTTATGGCCTTATGTATTATGGTTCATAATTCCATATTTTTTTCTATGTTAGTCGTTCAAATCTAGAAACTACCACCTGTTCACTTCTTTTTCTAACTATTTTCAAACCAAATACGAGACTTGTCCGTAGTACGTTAGAAATACGTCATTCCTTATAAGAGCTAAGGTTGTTTACATGATCCAATTGACGAACATTTTTTAGTTTTGTATCGTAATTTGAAAATCGCCCAAGGCTATGTCGCTCGAGTTGGCTTTTTGAAATCAACGCGAGACGGCGTACCTAGGTTCTGTCTTTCCATTCCCTCCCCTCCTTTTCTTTTATTCTATCACTCTGTCGTCTTGAACTTGCAAAAGTGTTACATTTATTCTCAAGGACGAATTTGAAAAGACAGTACCCTTCATTCGGCTATTAGGCTTATCAAAATCCGCACACCGGCTGGCGTGGGGACGAAGAAGTTGGACTCATTTTTTATTTCCTATCTTATTTTAGACTTTACGCACTATAATACTACTTAATTTAGCTATTGTATTTAGAATATCTTCACACGTCTCCCCACTTTAGAACAGACTACATGATGTCAGTTCATAATTCGAAATACACATAGATAAATTTAAATCATTATGCCTGGTGACTACTCTGATTTTCGTCGTACGGGTGTCTACTTAAAAAATCTGCACCTACGTTTTCCGACCCGGGGATATATTCTATGATAAATTGGTATGGCTGTAAGAGTAATGACCAACGTAATAATCTAGCATTTTTATGCTTTGATTGCGACAGAAATACGAGGGGTTTATGATCTGTTTGGACCTTGAATGATCTCCCATAGAGATAGATCTGGAACTTTTTTATCGCCCATATCAAAGCCAGACATTCTTTTTCACTAGTTGAATATTTTTGTTCCGCTGTGTTCAACTTACGGCTAGCATAAGCAACTGGGGTTAGTTCCTCTTCAAGTGAATTGGACCTTTGCAATAGGGCTGCCCCTAATCCGATGTTGCTAGCGTCCGTTCTCACAACAAACTCTTGAGTCAAATCAGGCAATTTCAATATAGGCTTGCTTGTGAGTTTTTCTTTTAACTCTTGATAGGCCGATTCACACTGAGCGGACGAAGTAATTTTATCCGGATTTCCTTTGCGCATTAAATCCGTCAGTGGTGCACATATCGAGTTTAAAATGTTTATATACTTCTGGTAAAAACCACACAACGAGACAAAAGATCTCACATCTTTTTTTGTCTGTGGCCTCGGAGCTTTCTTCAATTTCTCCAAGTTCTTGGGGTCAGGGGTCATGCTTCCCTGAGATACTGTGTGCCCCAAGAATTCCAACTCTTTACATCCAATATAACATTTGGTCGGTCTAGCCGTCACGTTTGCCTCCCTGAGTCTATCCAACAACATATTCAGAGAGTTAATGTGTTCCTCAAATGTTTCTGTAGCAATGAGAATATCATCCATGAAATTCGTGATACATGGATTATTCAGGGGATCCAACAATTTTCGCATCATTCTAGAAAACACACTCGGATCATTTTTCAACCCAAAAGGCAACATGTTGAATTCATAATGTCCGTCCGAGGTGCTAAAGGCTAAATACGGTCTAACCTCAGGTTTTACTGGAATCTGATAATAGCCTTTGCTCAGATCCACCTTAGAGAAATATTTGGCTTTGTTCAGCCTAGCAAACAGCTGATTTGTATCAGGTAATGGATCCACCTGACCTTCTGTGACAGCATTCAGTTTCCTGTAATCTATACACAGTCTGTGTTCCCCAGAGGGTTTTCTCAACAGAACCACACTAGAACTGTACGGAGATTCACTGTGTGAAATAATTCCTTCTTTCAACAAATAATCTATCTCCTCCTTTAAAGCTTTTTCCTTAGCGAAGGGAATAGAATAGGCTCTCATACAGATTGGTGTTGGGTCTATAAGTTTCATATCATATTCCAACAAAGTTGTATGCCCCGGTTTGTCCGTTAACACATCTGTATGATCATCCAGAACCTTTTGAACTCTCTCCCTCTGATTTTTCGTTAAGTGTTTACTGATTTTTACCTGTGCGGCTGTCTCACAGGGATGTAGGGGATATTCATGAGAGATGAGTGGTTCGTTTTTCATTCCCGTTGCGATAGACAAGGTTAGTAAGTGTGTCTCGTCCTGATTTTCTCTTTCCAGATATTTCTTCAGGAGATTCACATGATAGATTTTCTCTTTCCCCTTCTTATCTATCTTATAATTTGTTCTAGACACCTTCTCTAGAACGGTATAAGGACCTTGCCATCCAATTTGTAACTTATTACTACCGCCTGGTAATAAAAGGAGCACCTTCTCTCCCACAGCTAAATCTCTATCCTTCGCCTTCTTATTATAATAGGCAGCATGCTTTTTTCTGGCTTGTCTCAAATTATCATTAGCACGTTTCCAGCCAGTTTTAAGACGAGTGGTCAGCTCGTTCACATATTGATATGATGAGGTAATATTTTCTTCTGCCTTATCATCAAGTCCACGTCCTTAACAAGGCTACATATGGACTTTTAATTTTACATGCTTATTTTTCCTGGCACCTGTCAGGTCCTTTACATTGGAAGCCTTATAGTGAGGACGTTTTTGCCTTTTATCATCACTCACAAATCGTCCACTACCAATTCTTTTCTTGGGGTTTTATTCCCACTTTAATTTCCTTGTGAGAGATCTCCTCTCTCTTTTTTCTTTCCCCAGTTCACATAATTCCGACCGAGGGATTGTCGGCTTATTCTGGGGTAGAATTACTCTTTGTACTCTATTCATAGTGGCCATGTTAACACATTCAAGTGAAGACTGTGTGTGAAAAGGGGGTTCCCATTCCACTTTGTCTACATTATTAATTTTATTTTTATTTTCAGGCCTAAGTTTGCCCCGTGGCGTTTCTAGGTCCTGATTATTATTTTTCCCACTTGTGGGTGTTCCCTCATGCAATATGCTACATGCTTCTACAAAATTTTCAACGATGACCATTACATCTGGCCAATAATAATTTTGAGCAACTTTTTGGCAGATGGTACCTACTTTCTCGTGGTCCCCATCTTTTCCAACATGTAAGCTCCTTATTTTATCTGCCCTATATGCCCTTGGAAGAACCAACTGTCCGTGACCAGTGGATCCAGTTCCGGCCTTCCTATATAACAATGTGTTCTTCATATAGAAGTCTCCCTTTCCTGGAGGTGTATGACATTTGGGCAATTTCTTAAAACAAGGCTTGAGGGTCTTATCCTCAGCCTGCGCCTTCCTCATCTCATCTGGATGGGTATTTATTGGATTTTCCTCCTCCTTTTTGGACTGTGATCTGGTCTGCACTGTTGCCATGATCACAGGTCTCTTGGTATTCCCCAAGAAGACATATCTACACCCCAATATCAAAGGGTAGATTGGTTCATTTATCACTGCTGCTTTGATGATTCCTTCCACATATCGCGTTTTTACATTTATCCTGGCGATGGGAAGTGTCATGGTCGCTACGTCCTTGGTTGCAGCTTGGATCTCCACTGTTTCTGTGGTGTATTGATCTGCTTGCACCAGGTGAGAACTCACAACTGAATCATAATCCAATCCAGTATCATACAAGCACCTTATGGTGACTCCATTGCATATTACTTCTTCACACACTGGGGGTGATAAGGTTCCTGCTGTTTAGTAGGGTTGGCCTTTACTCCCTTTCTCCCCGTTTTCATTGCAGCGAAGTAAGGAGGTTTCCTTTTACACACTTCGGTGTTATGGTTGTCCATCTTACACCATCTACAATATAATCTACCTTTATGAAAAGGTTTTCTTTTCTCATATTTTCTGTCATTGAATTGTGGGTTTTTATTTCTATAATCATTGCGGGGCCTATCAAAATGTTGCTTACCTTTGTTTCCCTGATCTTTGTCTACCTGTTTCTTTTTTGTGCCAGCTACCTCTGCTTGGGCTGCCTGATATCTCTCAGCGACATTGAGTAACTCACCCAGCCTCTCTACACCTTGTTCCATGAGTAACTTTCTCAAGTCTGGAGCCATGGACTCTCTCAATTGCTCAATAAGGATCATTTCTTTGAGATCTTGGGTTTTCCCCAGAGCAGTCCATTTCTCCAAGTAGGTCTCTAACCGTGCAGAGAACTGGTGATAGGTCTCACCCGACAGTAGCTTGGCATTCCTAAATTTTTTTCTGTAAAATTCTCCATTCTTTTCATACCTTAGCAAAAGAGCCTGCTTTAACATGTCATAATTGTCTTGATCATCCCTGCTCATTCTGGCAAAAACTTCATAAGCTGTTCCCCTAAGACCCTGGGATAACTTTAGGCTCCACCTTTCTCTCTCTAACCCATACGTGGTAGCCAGAAGTTCAAACCTACCTAGAAAACTTTCTATGTCATCATCTTTCTCAACAAAATGGTCTAAATGTAACCCCATAGCTGAGGTTGAGGCTCCCTGACTAGCAGTGGCATCTGAGGCAAAGGGGCTGGCACCATTTTCAGGAGCATGGCCTTGTAATTCCAACTCCCTTAGTCGTAACTCGTGCTCCCTCTGCAATCTCCTATCTTCTGCCTCCCTTTCAGCCTTTTTTCTTCTCTTTCTGCAGTTAATCTCTTTTCTTCTCTTTCTGTAGCTAATCTCTTTTCTTCTCTTTCTGTAGCTAATCTTCTTTCCTCTGCTTCTCTTTCGGCCTTTTTTTCTTTTAATTGGAGCCTTTTAATCTCCGCCTCCCTATCCGCCTCCAATGCCCTAGCCTCTTTGTCAGCCTCAATCTGCAACCTCTTAATTTCTTTGTCAGCCTCAATTTGTAACTGTAATTTTCTGTCTTCCGCTAACTTCCTATCTTCCCTTTCAATATACTTGTCACATTCTGAAGTTACATACTGGACCAGCTCTGGCCCATCCATATTCATTTCTTTAGCAGTCTGCACAGCAGCAGATCGAAACTTTGCCAGATCAGCCATTCTGTACTATGCAACCTTTAAAATTTCTAACTAGACAAATTTCTAATTGTGACTAACAAGTTCTAATTATGACTAAGGACAACCACAGGCACTGATAGCTCAACCACTATTTAAATTCCACAAATGAATACTTTTAGTTTTATTTTACAGGTATATAAAATTCCCGGGACCTGAGACCCTAATATAATTTATAAGAATTTAAAATCCCGGAATCGAGCTACCCAATATATGTGGTGGATTTGATGTTAAGAAATGTTGTAGTTATGTACTCTTAGTGTACTGAATGAGGTCAGCTGTTAAGGTCCCTGAATATAACAAATTATTATGGTAAGTTTCCAGGGTACCTTTCTGCTACCACCTTTATGATCTCATTCAGACTTATTCTTGACTATAATGTATGATGACTACGTTTGGTGTGTAGGGTTATGATTATGTAGTGTAATTTTGCATTAACCAACTAAACATATAAACAATTATTTTATTATCCAACACAACAGTACTACGACAATCACATACAAGCTACACTTTAAAAGACTATCTTTAGTAAGTCAGTGGTTGAATTTTGTGTAACGTTAATTTTTTCTTACAATTTATTTTGTCCTGACTCTTTTTGTTTGAATCAGGACTGACAATCAAAGTGAAATCAAGTGAATTATTTACATTAATCAATTTACACAATGGATCTTCTGTCCATAATACAAATATTATTATACTAAAAGTGTGTAGGTGTAATTTTCTAAATTAGGTTAATACTGGCATATATATATATATATATATATATATATATATATATATATATATATATATATATATATATATATTATATATATATATATATATATATATATATATATATATATATATATATATATATATATATATATATATATATATATATATATATATATATATAATGGTAGGTTGTTAGTTAACATCCCTCCCTATAGTTCATTTGCTTTTCATTTGTCACAGGTGAAATTTTTTTATTAATATTTTCAGTCTTTATTCTTAAAAACTAGAGTTCATAAAGGTTGAGCTTCCTGGTGCCGAACAGGCACTTATCTTCGAAGGATAACACCGGTAGTTCTTTTCCTAGGCTCGCTGGACAATCTGTTCCACTTCGTGAAAGGGAATGGCATCCAGCACGTGCCCGAAATATGCAAACAGTGTCAGGAATCAATCAGTTCCCACGAGCTTGGTATTACGTTAAATGACAGGGCCACAAAAAAACCTGAAATAAGAAGGTTATGCATCCTTCTTTATAACAAGCATACAATAATATTCCACAATTTATTACAGGTACAGTACAAACAAACGAATAGGGTCAGCTCTTGATGACAACCTAATTTACCATTATATTTTGACGTGACAATGTATACCAGTATTCCTCTCCCCTAATGGTTACAACGCCTCTGCAATTCCAGCAGTAATCTTTTTCCATACAATAGAATAGGTGTTATGCTCCTTGATGACAATCATATATAATTTTGTAATTCTACACCTCTCTGATAGTCTATCATATGATGGATCAATCTTTAGGCTCTGCCTAAGTCTGCCATGGACTCACTTACTTACAGTCGTATGTTAGTATCTCACATTCAAACTTTATTTTAAATAAAAGGTTAATAAAATCAATCTTACCACAAATTTCAATGAAATATACACAAGCGAACGATGACTGGCAAACAATTTATGGCACACTTTTGATCTGCCTTCCGTCCAGACTGCTTTCTATTAGTTTTAAAAGCACAAGCCTGCTCTCATCGCTCCTGGTTTATCAAAAAAAATTTCAAAATGGCAACGAGCAGTCTACGTTTTTCGATAATATAGAATGCGTTGGCCAATCGGACCATGCACATTTGAATCAAACTTTAAAAAAAAAAAAAACTCCCAACTACTATGTTTACTCCTGCAAATATATTTTTACTTTTAGGTTAACCAATCCTATCTAGTCTTTCTTTAAACTACAGCCAATCAAATTACAGCTACCTTTTAGTCCTTATTTCCCCAAAAGCTTTTTTCTAAACATGCTATGAAAAAAATAAGCAGCCATGATTTTTGTTTTCGTCCGTCCGTCTTACAATACATAGTATTTTTGCCAATATCTTGGTTATTTATTGTACTAGTGCGTAACTGACACCATATTATTTCTCAGGAAATCATAAGGCATCCGAATATATAATTTTTATGGCCTTATGTATTATGGTTCATAATGCCATATTTTTTTCTATGTTAGTCGTTCAAATCTAGAAACTATCACCTGTTCACTTCTTTTTCTAACTATTTTCAAACCAAATACGAGACTTGTCCGTAGTACGTTAGAATTACGTCATTCCTTATAAGAGCTAAGGTTGTTTACATGATCCAATTGACGAACATTTTTTAGTTTTGTATCGTAATTTGAAAATCGCCCAAGGCTATGTCGCTCGAGTTGGCTTTTTGAATTCAACGCGAGACGGCGTACCTACGTTCTGTCTTTCCATTCCCTCCCCTCCTTTTCTTTTATTCTATCACTCTGTCGTCTTGAACTTGCAAAAGTGTTACATTTATTCTCAAGGACGAATTTGAAAAGACAGTACCCTTCATTCGGCTATTAGGCTTATCAAAATCCGCACACCGGCTGGCGTGGGGACGAAGAAGCTGGACTCATTTTTTATTTCCTATCTTATTTTTGACTTTACGCACTATAATATTACTTAATTTAGCTATTGTATTTAGAATATCGTCACAGAAATATATGCTAATTTTTGACAGGCTGTTATATGAGAAGACATGATATAATTGATGAAAGTCGAATTTATCGAAAGCAAGACTGTAGAATTGCTGTTGTCCCAGTAATAAATGTCAGTCAGAAATGCTGTTGTCCCACTGATAAATGTCAGTGATAATGCTGGTGTCCAAGTAATAAATGTCAGTGAGAAATACTGTTTTCCCAGTAATAAATGTCAGTGAGAAATACTGTTGTCACAGTAATAAATGTCACTGAGAAATACTGTTGTCTGAGTAATAAATTTCAGTGAGAAATACTGTTGTCCCACAAATAAATGTCAGTGAGAAATACTGGTGTCACAGTAATAAATGTCACTGAGAAATACTGTTGTGTGAGTAATATATTTCAGTGAGAAATACTGTTGTCCCACTAATAAATTTCAGTGAGTAATACTGTTGTCCCACTAATAGATTTCAGTGAGAAATACTGTTGTCCCACTAATAAATGTCAGTGAGAAATACTGTTGTCCCACTAATAAATGTCTGTGAGAAATGCTGTTGTCCCACCAATAAATGTCAGTGCGAAATAATGTTGTCCCACTAATAAATGTCAGTGAAAATACTGTTGTCCCACTAATAAATGTCAGTCAGAAATACTGTTGTCCCACTAATAAATGTCAGTGAGAAATACTGTTGTCCCACTAATAAGTGTCAGTCAGAAATACTGTTGTCCCACTAATAAATGTCTGTGAGAAATACTGTTGTCCCACTAATAAATGTCAGTGAGAAATACTGTTGTCCCACTAATAAGTGTCAGTCAGAAATACTGTTGTCCCACTAATAAATGTCTGTGAGAAATACTGTTGTCCCAGTAATAAATGTCTGTGAAAAATGCTGTTGTCCCACTAATAAATGTCTGTGAGAAATGCTGTTGTCCCACTAATAAATGTCAGTGAAAATACTGTTGTCCCACTAATAAATGTCAGTCAGTGAGAAATACTGTCGTCCCATTAATAAATGTCAGTGAGAAATGCTGTTGTCCCACTAATAAATGTCAGTGAAAATACTGTTGTCCCAGTAATAAATGTCAGTGAAAATACTGTTGTCCCACTAACAAGTGTCTGTGAGAAATACTGTTGTCCCAGTAATAAATGTCAATGAGAAATACTGTTGTCCCACTAATAAATGTCAGTGAGAAATACTGTTGTTCCAGTAATAAATGTCAGTGAAAATACTGTTGTCCCAGTAATAAATGTCAATGAGAAATACTGTTGTCCCACTAATTGTCGTAGATTTAGGATAGGTATTTAAGATAGATAGGTCCCGTCTGAATAGAACTGGAAAAGGTGGTAACTCAGTGAGAGATAAGGTACAGAAATAGATTTCACGAGTGAAATGGTGGAAAGGTAGAGTCTGTCCCTGGATTTAGAAGATACTCTAGTCCAGCCTATCGTACGGCTGAAATTTGTTTATCAGACAGTTTCCTTTTTGTATATATATATATATATATATATATATGTATATATATATATATATATATATATATATATATATATATATATATATATATATATATATATATATCAATCACTCACTTACACACACACACACACACACACACACAGATAAGTGACGACAATTAGATGCACAAACGTGAAATTCTATTAGTGGAATAGGGATATTGGGACGAGCTGACCAACACACAGGTACTTAAGTTTTTTTATGTTCAGTTTATTTATCATAAAGAACCGTACAACATTTAATATCAAGATAGAAAAATACAAAATCGTATGCTACAGAATTAATAAAAGAAATAGACCCATAAGTGCAATTCCCTCTGTTGAGACAAGATCCCGTTAGAAGAAGGTATTAACCCCCAAAAGGCCAAAAGATTATCACTAAGGTATAGAATTTGACTATACTGTAAAGAACAAAGTTCTAATGAATATATTCTGAAAATATAATAACAGTACTAGCAAACTAAAAGAAAAAGCAAAACAAAGTGAGTACAAAGCTTATACGTTAAAAAAGAATTACTCATTCCTTTTTTCTCTCTCTCCAGACAAACCCGTGGCCACGTGCATTCGTTCTTACCTAATTATTGATTAGCAACGTCTGGAACAATCTTTAGGATAAACACAGCAAATCCAGTGTTATTTTGGCAAAATAAACCCCAGCTCCTCAAAGACTGATTAAATCCTCTTCTTCGGGGAACGTTTACTTCGTTACTGTTATTGGGATTTCTGTTTTGTCACATTAATTAGTCCAGGTAAGAAAATTAACAGTGCTCACAGTGTCAGTAGCTTTGGATTCCAATACATAAAGGAATGTCAGGTATGTAACGTCTCTCAGTATAAAATTCCTTGTCACACCACAAATGGTCGATAGACGGGAAATGTTAATGTTTGATTATTTTGCCACAACGGGCTGAATGTATATGAAATTGGAAAAAAGAAATCTGGATAGCTATAGGTCCAGTTACAATTTATTCTTAATTCTTTTTGTTGGTACTCTGTCTCTTTCTGAGTGTAAACAAGAGGCCAAACAGGTCAACCTTGAAGACCCGATATTTATATAAGAATGTTCTTTTTTTACTGTTGGACTTAGATCCGTTATTCTCAGATTTCAGGTTTAGGCGTAGGCTTAGACCGCTGGTAGTTTTAGGTTTGTGACCCGTACTATATTTTAGGAAGAAAAATACAATTATTTAATCACAATATCAGTATCTATCCTAACCCGCGCAACGTTATAATTTATTATCCATTCGGTTATAAGATTTGGTTAGAAACACACATGAGAAGCTTATCTTATCGGTCTTATTAACCCGTGAAATAAATTCTAGTCATTTACAAAATTAACACATGATGGATAGAAGATAAATATATATTTCGTCGGTATACCTTGCCTAGTGCATTTACTCGTCAATTAAAATATCTCTTACTGGTTACTAGCAATTAATTGAGTTTATTTTACAGCTGGAAAATATTAGCTATATGTATTTAATCTGCTAGCCAATTTAACACAGTAAATCCTAGTGAAATAGAATGACGGACTTAACAATTAAATCACTCAAAATTCTAGTATAATATTTACCACAACACAGAAATATGACTATCTCCAATCAGAAAACTAAGAAATTCCACTGGTATAATGGATCTAGAATTCGAAGCTAGACGTCTGAAATTTCTGTGGGTACTAGATAAACTGAGTTGAAAAGCTGGAGTATATATATTAAATGGTCAGAAAATCGCTATCACTAGCTAGATTTCACGCCTTCGCTTAGATTTTGGGAAATTCTTCGGTCGAATGCTGAATCAAAGCTTATTTTTACCCTTATGCCGACCGTAGAATCGCCACTAGAGAACGGACGTGCTTTGATCTGGCATCTCTCGCTGTAGCTGATTACGTTCCGAACAAACGGATGTGGGGGGAGGGGGGTAACTGTTGATTATCTCCCCTTTCCTCAGATTAATTCCCCCTGACCAAAGTAATTAACGAAAAATTACGTCTAAACTTATCGCCCTTAATTTTAAAATTAGACGACTCATTCTCTGATCTGTCAATATTTCAGTGATTGCCCAATCGTTCGCGTGATAAATACAGTTAACGGCTCAGGACTAACTAATAGGTCTGTTGGTAAACATTACTAGTGCCTGATAGACAGAGAACAAGAAAATAGGCGTGGCTACAATTTGAGTTCGACAGATATCGAAGCGCATGCCTTCTGCGTTAAAGAAACGTGGATATTAAAAAGCAAAGAGAGGTGGGAAACAGGTGAAAGCAAAAACGTGTTGATACATGTAAATATATTTACATACTCTGTCACACTAATAAATGTCAGTGAGAAATACTGTTGTCCCAGTAATAAATGTCAGTGAGAAATACTGTTGTCCCAGTAATAAATGTCAGTGAGAAATACTGTTGTCCCAATAGTAAATGTCTGTGAGAAATACTGTTATCCCACTAATAGATGTCAATGAGAAATACTGTTGTTCCACTAATAAATGTCAGTGAGAAATACTGTTGTCCCAGTAATAAATGTCAGTGAGAAATGCTGTTGTCCCACTAATAAATGACAGTGAAAATACTGTTGTCCCACTAATAAATGTCAGTGAGAAATACTGTTTTCCCAGTAATAAATGTCAGTGACAAATGCTGTTGTCCCACTAATAAACGTCAGTGAAAATACTGTTGTCCCAATAATAAATGTCAGTGAAAATACTGTTGTCCCAATAATAAATGTCTGTGAAAATACTGTTGTCCCACTAATAAATGTCAGTGAGAAATACTGTTGTCCCACTAATAAATGTCTGTGAGAAATGCTGTTGTCCCATTAATAAATGTCAATGAGAAATGCTGTTGTCCCACTAATAAATGTCAATGAGAAATGCCGTTGTCGTCAGTATGGTTAGTCCCAGTGAGAAATGGTTTTGTCACTTTGATAAATCCTGTAAGAAACGGTTTTGTCACTTTGGTAAATCCAAGTGAGAAACGGTTTTGTCACTTTGGTAAATCCCAGTGAGAAACGATATTGTTCCAACAGTATTTTAAAACCCAGTAAGTGTCAGTGAAAAACTGCCGCCACTAAAACTTGAGGTACATAGTCTCAGTCAGCAGACACATCATGTAGTCATAGTTTTGTCTCACTAGTCACACCCGTATTCTGTCTTGCGTAGTCAGTCTGTTTATTGCTTAGATCAGTCAGATAGAGGAAATGCGAGGACTAAAGATCGGTGGAAGATCAATAAATAACCTTAGATATGCAGATGATAACAGTTTTGTAAGCTAACAGCGTCCACGAATTACAAGTACTATTGAACCAAGTAAACAGCATACGTCATGAATGTGGATTGGAAATTAACATTGAGAAAATAAAAACTATGATAATTTGCAAAAAAGATAAGAAGCAAACTTTACAAATAAGAACTACCTGGAAGATGCTGGAACAAGTTAAGATTTTCTCATCTGTCAAACATATTATAACAAAAGGTGGCAGACGAGAAGCAGAGATTAAGAATAGAATAGAAATGGTCAAATCTACATTCAAGGAATGGATAATGTTGAGGCTACTTCATGGTGTGATTTCAATCGCGACAAACTATTATTAACACCGAGTTTTTGTCACACCATGTCGTACTTCAACTGGATGCAAAAGAGACAAGAATGCAGTTACTATGAGATGAGTAGCTATGGAATGACTTCAAAAAAAAGTGAGTTGGATGTGTGACGCCATAGCGTCTGGATGTGTTCGTTCTTATGGCTTGTATGTCATCCAATGAAGTATTTATTCAGTGAATATATCAGAGAATGTGGTAAGCAAAATGTGCTTTAAACTATAGGCAGAATAAGTTGCCAAAAATTCAAAATGAATATTTAATGCGGGATGATAATTCCCAGATGAATGAAAATGTGTTCAAAGAAATAGATGAAAGTAAAGTATATGTCGGGACGCTAAATCCCCCGATAACGGAAGAATATAAAAGAAATATAATAAAGGAGAAATAGAAGTAGTTATTCCTTCGGGACGCTAAATACCCCGATAATGGAATTCATATATGTGAACATTTGCTGTGTCAGGACGCCATTCCCCCGATGATAATGGAAAAGAATAAATGAAAATATATAGAAATATATTGAGAATTTGAATAAAGCAAATTTGGAACAGTGGAAATATATGCTAATTTTTGACAGGCTGTTATTTGAGAAGACATGATATAGTTGAAGAAAGTAAAACTTATCGACAGTAAGACTGTAGAATTGATGTGGAGCATAGGCTACATGTTATTCTTGTATTGTGACGTTGAGAATATGTAATAAGTGTTTATTTAAAATTTCGCAAATCGTCCAAGCCAAGATGTTTCTTCAGTTGATACTAGTTCATTCCAGCATTTGACAACGTTAGTTAATATTTGAGTGTTTTGAAAGGAGAAATATTGACACGAAGAGTGGTTACCATACTATCTAACAATGTAAACCAAATCAAAAATTAAGGAGAACCAAGTCAAGTGCATAAATTCTCACATCTTTATTGACAACAGTTAACCCTAGACCGAGTTAGAATTCGGGAAAATTCTTCATTCCTTAACAGATAAGAATTAATAAATGGCATCAATTCAGACCGATAAATAACCTTGGTCATATAAAAATAGAAACAACAGGCTGAAAACTATAATAGAAGAAAAATTTGAAGGCAAGCGTGAAAGGGGAATACAACGCTATACGTTGAAAGATGGGCAGGAAAAAGGTCTATCAGAGTGTGCCATAACAGCAATAGAAGACGGAAATCCATTCCAGTCGACCTTCGATGTGAAGTCTATCTATCCAGTCTGTCTGTCTGTCCGTCTTCCTCCCCCCCCCCCCTGCCTGTCTTCTACTTTTTTCTTTCAACTCCCCAAGGGGGACAGGGCTTCAACAAACTTATGCCTAGTCGTTTTGTCCCGTGCCATCAGCTCAAGGGCTTTCATATCTTCTTCATGTCTGTCTCCAGTTTTCTTTTCCATGTTTCTGTGGTTCTCCTGTACCTCTCTTACCCTGGTGATTCCAGAACAAAGTATGTCTATCGAAGGTTTTCTCATGGTGTGTCCTTGTCGTGGAATATTCTAATCCACATATATAAATTATCTAGTAAATATAAAGCCTAATAAATCCATATAATAAATAAAGGAAGAAGAATGGTAAAGAACAGTGCTGTCACAATGACAGTACTCGAAATCCCCTTTGTTTTATGCTTCGTCTGCAAATTGTAACGTTTCCACGTTAAATATAGGCCTTCTGCAACATACACGCGTTTCCCAAACACACAATAAAATGTGCTGCCTTTCTAAGAAAAACCTTGAAATATGCAAGTTGACCTAAATTTTAAATTCCATTCATGTCTTTTTCTACACTGCGTTACCAAAACGAACGAACAGATGGACAAAAGGATAAAGAGAGAGGGAGGGCTGAAAATCAGGAACGCATGCAACACGCGTCGCGCGATACACAAATGCTACCATCACGCGTGTAAGACTACATGCACTAAATTTTTTTTTCAGACGGACAGTGATAAAATACACTACCCTTCCCAGACAGCACATCTTCGAAACAGGAGGTAGAAATTGCATATTTTGAACGCAGCCACGTAGCTCTTTTAAATTTGGATATTTGGGTTCCTTAGGGTTTGCTGACAAAGAATATGTAAAACGTTACGCAAATAGTCTAGGAATTAACAAGTTATAACCAAAATAAAATATTGGGGATGCCTGACAGCATGAAATCATTTCTGCTCATAAAATTTTTTTATAACATGTTTGAAAAAACCTTGCGTTACAGAAATAGCCTACCATGTAAACTCCAAATTGATTGGAGCGCAACAAATGAAAGACTAACCACGATTGGTCGGGCTATAAATACTATCTTGGTTGTTAGGGAGACGTAGAAAGGTAACATTTTTTCAAACACTTGTCGAAACGTGAAAGACGCTGAACCACTTAGGAGCGTTAGTTCGAGACCACTAGTGCAAATAATCTTGATAAAGCGACAGTGCGTTGAAGCCAGCTCACATTTTTGCTAAAATAAAAGCCTGGAACATAAGCAGATGGGAATTTGTGCCAGTAATTGTGCCAGAATTCATTGCTAATCAACGTATCTGTGTTTATTTCCATGAAATTGTGGTAAGCTTGAACCATTCAGTATCTTTTAATGAAAATTGAATGTAAATTGTTAATTTATGCCTGTATATATATGTGTAGTTCAGTGGCAAACAGGAGATAAAGCCTATAATGCTCCAGCCGGAACAGAGGGTGTCGGAGGGAAGTAAAACGGCATGGAATGGCCAAATAGTACACTGACACCTGGATGATTGATTAGACAGAAATAATGCTGGAAGTGCAGAGGCGTGGTAACCATTAAGGAGGTAAATACTGGTATAAAGTATTTCAGATGAAGCTGACAGTTGGCCTAACGCTCTGAACTCAATGTTTGTGTTGTATTGTGTTCAGTGTAGAACTAGAGTATCAATTAGTTATGAAGTAGAAGGTATATCCTTCTTGTTTTCAGGGACCGTGGTCTTGATGGTATTGAGCTGCACCTGGTCAGAGCTTTGCTGAATCCAGAGTCGGACAGCATACTCCTTGGTCCATTTAGCTATCAGTGAGGTGTCTCCAGAGCCCAGAGGAGAATTCGAGCAGAGGAGTCCTTTCCTGCCGCCATCACTCAAGATAAGCTGATTTGGCCAGCTGAGCTCAACATTATGTCCCCTCATCTTGAAATGACTTTATAAAAATAACATTCAGAGGGGGATTTAATTGTATTAATATCAGGAACTGAGAACATCTCCAATACTAGTTTCCTTAAGACAAACTATTGAAGTCATGATGACAAATACCAACAGAGCTTGAACAAAACAAAACCAGTATTACCTCATTTTACTACTACACAACTGACACACATAGGATATTTTTAATAATATATGTCACTACAATATTCATATTAATCCATTCTGTTGTACATAACTTGTAATGAAAATTGATTGTGATTCCTGGTTCCTTTGTAATTGAATCAGGACACATATTCATTCATATCAGCAATGAATACATATTGTTATTTGAAAAGTTATCAGTGACTCCTTAAGATATCCTTTAGAGTGTTATATGTATGTGAGTGTCCCAGTGTTGTCAAGTATAGTGGAATAAATTAAATTGTTTATCTGTCTGTTGTTGTTTTGACTTACACTTCATCCTACACATACCCTAGACACATAACGTAGTCATCACACTATTGCAGAATAATTCTGACTGAGATATATAGATATGTGGTAGCAAGTAAGGTTATCTATAATACACTACTCTTAATAGATATAGATACCTTCACAGCTGATCTCAGTCAGTACACTAAGTCCCCTATAAATATTTATAACATCCCACTTCACCACATATATTGGGGGCTCGCTCTTGGGATTTTGAATCTTTCCCTATTAAAAATATTGGGGGTAATTCACTTCAGGGAATATAAGAATTAAAAGGTATCCTTGGGTGGAATTAAATAAGGTTGAGCTCACGGTGCCTGTGTTGTCCATTAGATATACTTAGAGATTAAATTGTTGGTTAGACATTGTAGAAATTTACCTGATAGACAATGGCGGACCTGGCCAAGTTTCGATCTGCTGCTGTACAGACTGCAAAAGAGTTAGGATTAGATGGGCAAGTTATGGTTGCCTATGTTACTACGGAATGTGACAAATTTATTGAACGCGAAGAAAGAAGGTTTGAAGCCGAAAGAAAGTTAGAGGCTGACAGGGAAATTAAGAAGTTACAGTTTGAAGCTGAGGCTGAGACTAAGAGGTTGCAAGCTGAGGCTGAGACTAAGAGGTTGCAGATTGAGGCTGACAAAGAGGCTAAAGCATTGGAAGCCGAGGAAAGAAGACAGGCTGCAGAAAGGGAAGAGAAGAAATTAGCTGCAGAAAGGGAAGAGAAGAAATTAGCTGCAGAAAGGGAAGAGAGGAAATTAGCTGCAGAAAGGGAAGAGAAGAAATTAGCTGCAGAAAGGGAAGAGAGGAAATTAGCTGCAGAAAGGGAAGCAGAAGATAAAAGATTACAAAGGGAACATGAGTTACGACTAAGGGAGTTTGAGTTTCAAGGCCATGCTCCTGAAAATGGTGCCAGTCCCTTTGCCTCTGATGCTACGGTTACTCAGGGAGCCTCAACCTCAGCTATGAACTTTCATTTAGATCATTTTGTTGAGAAAGACGATGATATTGAGAGCTATATAAATAGATATGAACTATTAGCTACCACGTATGGGTTAGAGAGAGAAAGGTGGAGCTTAAAGTTATCTCAGGGACTTCGTGGGGCAGCTTATGAAGTTTTTGCAAAAATGAGCAGAGGTGATCAGGAAAATTATGACATGCTAAAGCAGGCTCTTTTGTTAAGGTATGAAAAGAATGCAGAATTTTATAGGAAAAAATTTAGGAATGCTAAACTACTGTCAGGTGAAACCTATCACCAGTTCTCTGCACGAATAGAGACATACTTGGAGAAATGGACTTCTCTGGGGAAAACCCAAGATCTTAAGGAAATGGTCCTTATAGAGCAATTAAGAGAGTCCATGGCTCCAGACCTGAGAAAGTTTCTCATGGAACAAGGTGCAGAGAGGCTGGGTGAGTTGCTAAATGTTGCTGAAAGGTATCAAGCAGCTCAAGCAGAGGTAACAGGTAATAAAAAGAAACAAGTGGATAACTTTAGGGCACCACAGAACTTTAATAAATTTGATCCTAAGGATCAAAATAAAGGTAAGCACCAATTTGATAGGCCACGGTATGAAAATAAAAATAAATTCCCACAATTCGATGAAAGGAAATATGATGAAAGAAAATCTTTCAACCAAGGAAAAAGGTGGTGTAAAAAATTGTCAGATGGACAATCATGACACTGACCGTTGCAGAAGGAAACCTGTGTATATGGCAACCCTTCAGGTCAGGTCGACCTCAAGACAGGAGGAGGATATTATGTTCGATACCACTCCAGAAGAGATGAGGAAGGCACAGGCTGGGGATAAAAACACTCAAGCCTTGTTTCAGAAAATTGTCAACTTGTCATACAACTCCAGGCAAGGGAGATTTTTACATGAAAAACAAGTTGATGTATAGGAAGACTGGAGCTAGATCCAAAGGTCACGGACAGCTGGTTCTTCCAAAAAGATATAGGGCAGACTTAATAAGGAGCCTACATGTGAAACCAGATGGGGACCATGAGAAGATAGGTACCATCATTCAAAAGGTGGCTCACAATTATTATTATTGGCCCAAAGCAAGATGGGACATTGAGAATTTTGTAGAAAGGTGTAGCATAGCACATGAGGGAACACCCACAAGTGGGAACATGGATCAGGACCTGGACACGCCCCGGGGCAAAATTAGGCCTGATAATAAAAGGAAAAATAGATTTGATAAAGTGGACCAAATGGAATGGGAAGCCCCTTTTCACGGACAAGCTTCACTTAACTGTTTTACAATGGCCACTATGCGGAGAGTGCAAAAGGATGTCTTACCCCAGGATAAGCCGAAAATCCCTCAATCGGACTTAAACAAACTGGAGGAAGAGGATGTAGAGAGGAAATCTCTCATCAAGAATTTTAAGTGGGGAGAAAGCCCCAAAAGAAAAATTGGTAGCGGTCGTTTTGTGAATGATAATTCTGGGAGGAAAAATCATCACTATAAAGCTTCGAGTGGAAGAGACCATACCAGTGCATGGACAAATAGGTCCACACAATTAAAGGTCCATATGTAGCTTTGTTAAGAACGTGGACTGATGAAAAGGCAGAGGAAAACATTACATCTTCATACCAATATGTGAATGAGCTGACCACTCGGTTAAAAAAACTGGCTGGAAACTTGCCAATGAAAATTTGAAACAAGCCAGGAAGAAACATGCTGCCTATTATAACAGGAAGGCGAAAGACAGAAATTTGGTTGTGGGAGAGAAAGTACTGCTTCTTTTGCCCGGGAGTCAGAATAAGTTACAAATTGGATGGCAGGGTCCATATACAGTTCTAGAGAAGGTGTCTAGAACAAATTATAAGATAGATAAGAAGGGGAAAGAAAAAATCTATCATGTGAATCTCCTGAAGAAATATTTGGAAAGAGAGAAACATCAGGAAGAGACACACTTGTTGACCTTGTCCATCGCCATGGAGATGAAAAAGGAACCACTTTCATCATTTGAATATCCATTACACCCCTGTGAGACAGCAGCACAGGTGAAAATCAGTACACATTTAACGAAAACTCAGAAAGAGAGAGTGCAACAGGTTCTAAATAATCATGCAGAGGTGTTAACAGACCGACCAGGGCATACAAACCTATTGGAATATGATATGAAACTAATAGACTCCACACCTGTCTGTATGAAACCATATTCGATTCCGTTTGCTAAGGAGAAAGCTTTGAAGGAAGAGATAGACTATCTGTTGAAGGAAGGAATTATTTCGCACAGTGAGTCTTCGTATAGTTCCGGTATTGTACTCTTAAGGAAGCCCTCTGGAGAACATAGACTCTGTATAGATTACAGGAGACTGAATGCTATTACAGAAGGACAGGTGGATCCATTGCCGGATACAAATCAGCTGTTTGCCAGACTAAATAAAGCTAAATATTTCTCAAAAGTGGATCTGAGTAAAGGATACTATCAGATTCCAGTAAAGCCTGAGGGTAGACCATACCTAGCTTTTAGTACCTCAGAAGGACACTATGAGTTTAATAGATTGCCATTTGGATTGAAGAATGCGCCTAGTGTCTTCTCTAGAATGATGATGAGAAAATTATTGGATCCTCTGAATAATCCCTGTATAACAAATTTTATGGATGATATCCTTATAGCAACAGAAACATTTGAGGAACACATTGACTCTCTGAACATGCTGTTTGATCGACTTAGGGAGGCAAATTTAACAGCCCGACCAACCAAATGTTGCGTTGGATGTAAAGAATTGGAATTTTTGGGACACACAGTTTATCAGGGAAACATGACCCCTGACCCAAAGAATTTAGAGAAAACTACAGAAAGCCCCGAGACCACAAACCAAGAAGGACGTGAGATCCTTTGTCTCATTATGTGGTTTCTACCAGAAGTATATCAAAAACTTTAATTCCATATGTGCACCGTTAACTGAATTGACACGTAAAGGACATCCAGATCGCATTACATGGACACCACAATGTGAAATGACTTACCAAGAATTGAAGGAAAAGCTCACAAGTAAACCCATTTTGAAATTACCTGACTTAAGTCAAGAATTCATAGTAAGGACGGATGCAAGTAATATTGGGTTAGGTGCAACTCTACTACAGAAATCAGATGCATTGGATGGGGAATTAAGCCCAGTGGCATATGCTAGCAGAAAGTTGAATAAAGCTGAAATCAACTACTCAACTAGCGAAAAAGAATGTCTTGCAGTAATATGGGCGATAAAGAAATTCAATATTTATCTATATGGGAAGGCATTTAAGTTGCAAACAGACCACAAACCTTTATCGTTTCTAGCACAGGCTAAGCATGAGAACTCCAGGTTACTCCGATGGTCTTTACTTTTGGCTCCATATAATTTTAGCATTGAGTATATATCTGGAAAAACCAATTTGGGAGCGGATTTTTTAAGCCGCCATCCGTGTGATGAGAATCACCGTAAACCCCAGAAATAATAATAAATCTCTCTATGTGTATATAGAATAAAGGACTGACATATAATGTCTGTTTTAAGAGGGGAGGTGTCGTGGAATATTCTAATCCACATATATAAATTATCAAGTAAATATAAAGCCTAATAAATACATATAATAAATAAAGGAAGAAGAATGGTAAAGAACAGTGCTGTCACAATGACAGTACTCGAAATCCCCTTTGTTTTATGCTTCGTCTGCAAATTGTAACGTTTCCACGTTAAATATAGGCCTTCTGCAACATACACGCGTTTCCCAAACACACAATAAAATGTGCTGCCTTTCTAAGAAAAACCTTGAAATATGCAGTTGACCTAAATTTTAAATTCCATTCATGTCTTTTTCTACACTGCGTTACCAAAACGAACGAACAGATGGACAAAAGGATAAAGAGAGAGGAGAGGGCTGAAAATCAGGAACGCATGCAACACGCGTCGCGCGATACACAAATGCTGCCATCACGCGTGTAAGTCTACATGCACTAATTTTTTTTCAGACGGACAGTGATAAAATACACTACCCTTCCCAGAGTTAGGTTTTAAAATCACAAACAGGAGGTAGAAATTTACGGTTTTGAAAACGCAGTACCCACGTAGCTCTTTAAAAATTGCATATTTTGAACGCAGCCACGTAGCTCTTTTAAATTTGGATATTTGGGTTCCCTAGGGTTTGCTGACAAAGAATATGTAAAACGTTACGCAAATAGTCCAGGAATTAATAAATTATAACCAAAATAAAATAGTGGGGATGCCTGACAGCATAAAATCATTTCTGCTCATAAAATTTTTTTTATAACGTGTTTGAAAAAACCTTACGTTACAGAAATAGCCTACCATGTAAACTCCAAATTGATTGGAGCGCAACAAATGAAAGCCTAACCACGATTGGTCGGGCTATAAATACTATCTTGGTTGTTAGGGAGACGTAGGAAGGAAACATTTTTTCAAACACTTGTCGAAACGTGGCTCGATTGGCCAGACTCGCTGATATACTCACTTAGGAGCGTTAGTTCGAGACCACTAGTTCAAATAAGCTTGATAAAGCAACAGTGCGTTGAAGCCAGCTCATATTTTTGCTAAATAAAAGCCTGCAACATAAGCAGATGGGAATTTGTGCCAGTAATTGTGCCAGAATTCATTGCTAATCAACGTATCTGTGTTTATTTCCATGAAATTGTGGTAAGCTTGAACCATTCAGTATCTTTTAATGAAAATTGAATGTAAATTGTTAATTTATGCCTGTATATATGTGTGTAGTTCAGTGGCAAACAGGAGATAAAGCCTATAATGCTCCAGCCTGAACAGAGGGTGTCGGAGGGAAGTAAAACGGCATGGAATGGCCAAATAGTACACTGACACCTGGATGATTGATTAGACAGAAATAATGCTGGAAGTGCAGAGGCGTGGTAACCATTAAGGAGGTAAATACTGGTATAAAGTATTTCAGATGAAGCTGACAGTTGGCCTAACGCTCTGAACTCAATGTTTGTGTTGTATTGTGTTCAGTGTAGAACTAGAGTATCAATTAGTTATGAAGTAGAAGGTATATCCTTCTTGTTTTCAGGGACCGTGGTCTTGATGGTATTGAGCTGCACCTGGTCAGAGCTTTGCTGAATCCAGAGTCGGACAGCATACTCCTTGGTCCATTTAGCTATCAGTGAGGTGTCTCCAGAGCCCAGAGGAGAATTCGAGCAGAGGAGTCCTTTCCTGCCGCCATCACTCAAGATAAGCTGATTGGCCAGCTGAGCTCAACATTATGTCCCCTCATCTTGAAATGACTTTATAAAAATAACATTCAGAGGGGGATTTAATTGTCTTAATATCAGGAACTGAGAACATCTCCAATACTAGTTTCCTTAAGACAAACTATTGAAGTCATGATGACAAATACCAACAGAGCTTGAACAAAACAAAACCAGTATTACCTCATTTTACTACTACACAACTGACACACATAGGATATTTTTAATAATATATGTCACTACAATATTCATATTAATCCATTCTGTACATAACTTGTAATGAAAATTGATTGTGATTCCTGGTTCCTTTGTAATTGAATCAGGACACATATTCATTCATATCAGCAATGAATACATATTGTTATTTGAAAAGTTATCAGTGACTCCTTAAGATATCCTTTAGAGTGTTATATGTATGTGAGTGTCCCAGTGTTGTCAAGTATAGTGGAATAAATTAAATTGTTTATCTGTCTGTTGTTGTTTTGACTTACACTTCATCCTACACATACCCTAGACACATAACGTAGTCATCACACTATTGCAGAATAATTCTGACTGAGATATATAGATATGTGGTAGCAAGTAAGGTTATCTATAATACACTACTCTTAATAGATATAGATACCTTCACAGCTGATCTCAGTCAGTACACTAAGTCCCCTATAAATATTTATAACATCCCACTTCACCACATATATTGGGGGCTCGCTCTTGGGATTTTGAATCTTTCCCTATTAAAAATATTGGGGGTAATTCACTTCAGGGAATATAAGAATTAAAAGGTATCCTTGGGTGGAATTAAATAAGGTTGAGCTCACGGTGCCTGTGTTGTCCATTAGATATACTTAGAGATTAAATTGTTGGTTAGACATTGTAGAAATTTACCTGATAGACAATGGCGGACCTGGCCAAGTTTCGATCTGCTGCTGTACAGACTGCAAAAGTTAGGATTAGATGGACAAGTTACTACGGAATGTGACAAATTTATTGAACGCGAAGAAAGAAGGTTTGAAGCCGAAAGTTAGAGGCTGACAGGGAAATTAAGAAGTTACAGTTTGAAGCTGAGGCTGAGACTAAGAGGTTGCAAGCTGAGGCTGAGACTAAGAGGTTGCAGATTGAGGCTGACAAAGAGGCTAAAGCATTGGAAGCCGAGGAAAGAAGACAGGCTGCAGAAAGGGAAGAGAAGAAATTAGCTGCAGAAAGGGAAGAGAAGAAATTAGCTGCAGAAAGGGAAGAGAAGAAATTAGCTGCAGAAAGGGAAGAGAAGAAATTAGCTGCAGAAAGGGAAGAGAGGAAATTAGCTGCAGAAAGGGAAGCAGAAGATAAAAGATTACAAAGGGAACATGAGTTACGACTAAGGGAGTTTGAGTTTCAAGGCCATGCTCCTGAAAATGGTGCCAGTCCCTTTGCCACTGCCACTTGTCTACTTCTTGTCATCAGCTCCACATTAGTGATCTTGTCATCAGCTCCACATTAGTGATCTTGTCATCAGCTCCACATTAGTGATCTTGTCATCAGCTCCACATTAGTGATCTTGTCATCAGCTCCACATTATTGATCTTGTCATCAGCTCCACATTAGTGATCTTTTCATTAGCTCCACATTATTGATCTTGTCATCAGCTCCACATTAGTGATCTTGTCATCAGCTCCACATTAGTGATCTTGTCATCAGCTCCACATTAGTGATCTTGTCATCAGCTCCACATTAGTGATCTTGTCATCAGCTCCACATTAGTGATCTTGTCATCAGCTCCACATTAGTGATCTTGTCATCAGCTCCACATTAGTGATCTTGTCATCAGCTCCACATTAGTGATCTTGTCATCAGCTCCACATTAGTGATCTTGTCATTAGCTCCACATTAGTGATCTTGTCATCAGCTCCACATTAGTGATCGAACAAATCTTCTAATATTAGATTACTGATCGAAAAACATCTCCAGCATCAACATGATTTATACCATAACTTCATCGATTTCACAAAAGCCTTCGATCGAGTCTGGCATGAAGGTTTATGGCAAATAATGAGAAAATTCAATTTTGATACCAACATCATAGATATCATTGAAGCACTATACAAGGACGCAAGCAGTGCTGTTTTTGCAAGCAATGACATTGGAGAATTTTTCAAAACAACTGTAGGAGTTCGCCAGGGATGTATCCTGTCACCAGTGCTCTTTAACATTTATCTAGAACATATTATGCAGGAGGCTCTCTACGATTATAAATCAAC
This sequence comes from Oreohelix idahoensis, assembly GCA_024509875.1. Classification (NCBI taxonomy): domain Eukaryota; kingdom Metazoa; phylum Mollusca; class Gastropoda; order Stylommatophora; family Oreohelicidae; genus Oreohelix; species Oreohelix idahoensis. Next base: position 28,222 of record JAMPIV010014636.1, on the reverse strand, counting down.
CATATCGATTGGAGGCCGACCTCTGTGTAATCTACGTTTTGCTGATGATATTGATCTGATAGCTGGAACAGAATCAGAACTTCAAGACCTTACCTCTAGACTGGAGAAAGTAACAAGAACATATGGGATGGAAATTAATATAGAAAAAAGCAAGATATTGGTGAATAGCCATAAGAAACATGTTCCGACCAACATTACGTTAAATGGGCAAACGTTAGAAGAAGTTAACACCTTTAAATATCTCGGGTCCACTATATGTAGTGATGGAAGATCAAATAAAGAAATCAAGACAAGACTTGAGATGGCCTCAGCTGCCATGACAAGGTTGAATGTGATCTGGAAAAGTAACATCAGTTTTCCTGTGAAGATCAAATTATACAAATCACTTGTATTATCTATTCTCTTGTATGGGTGTGAGGGCTGGACACTCACTGCAGATACGGAGCGAAGGATTCAGGCTTTCGAGCATAAATGTTATAGAAGAATTTTGCGCATTTGCTATAAAGAGCACAAAACAAATGTCTATGTTAGAGAGAAGATAAACACCTATGCAGGCCATCAAGAACCACTTTTGTCAATAGTGAAACGTCGAAAGCTTGCCTGGTTTGGGCATGTAACTCGTCATGACTCCCTTTCGAAAACGATCCTCCAGGGAACAGTCGAAGGTAAACGGAGAAGAGGAAGGCAAAGAAAATCCTGGGCTGATAACATCAAAGAATGGGCAGGACACGGTTTCTCCACACTTGTACGCATTGCTGAGAATAAAGAGCAGTGGAGGACCCTGTCTGCTGATGCTTCCACCATGGCACCCCTACGACCCATGACGGGTTATGGGTTGAGATGAGATGAGTGATCTTGTCATTAGCTCCACATTAGTGATCTTGTCATCAGCTCCACATTAGTGATCTTGTCATCAGCTCCACATCAGTGATTTTGTTATCAGCTCCACGTTAGTGATCTTGTCATCAGCTCCACGTTAGTGATCTTGTCATCAGCTCCACATTAGTGATCTTGTCGGAGCCGCGCTAGCGTAGTGGTTACAACACCGCTCTGGCGACCGGGTGATTCAGGATCAAACCCGGGCGACGGCATTTGAGGAGTTTTCGTCGACCGGGATTTGGACTGGATTAACTCGAGACCTGGCGAGGACATTTGAAGGAGTGTCGTCGACCAGGGACTGGCGGCTCCTGAGCCGACCCAGCTCTAATGGGGTACCTCCGAATGGCGAGGGACACTTGTCTCTGTACAAGAAAATAGGATACTCACGTAAAATCAATGTCAGGTTAGACATTAAAAATAACCTGAGATTTCGCCTCGAGTATTAGCGGGCGTACGAAAAAAAAAGTGATCTTGTCATCAGCTCCACATCAGTGATCTTGTCATCAGCTCCACATCAGTGATCTTGTCATCAGCTCCACATCAGTGATCTTGTCATCAGCTCCACGTCAGTGATCTTGTCATCAGCTCCACATTAGTGATCTTGTCATCAGCTCCACATCAGTGATCTTGTCATACCACTTCAATCCTTCTATTCTACGCAAGCATCCATTTATGAAAGTATGTATTTTTTTGTGTTGTTGCTTTTGTTGTTCTCGATTTTTCAGTGCCATGCAATAGGACGAACTTGACATTTGAACTGAAAATGCCTTACGTTAGTTTATTTATTTAATTTGTTTACAAGGGGATTGACATAAGTCTTGGGCCTGACCATGAAGGAGTCACAGGAGAAAGATGAAACTTGGCACATTTAAAGTTCATCATATTTGCACTGAATGTGTGAAGTACGCGTTTGTTTCTTCAATGGGTTTTCCCGCTACGGTGCACTGCGCAATGTACCCTATTGACCGGATCTGCTGCTCCAAAGATTTGACAAAACAATGGAAAAGAAGGAGGCCAGAGCTGGGATAAAATTTCTGATGTTTCAGGGAAAAACACCTACAGAAATAGACAGGGAGATGGAACCAGTGTTTCGTGTTTCTTGTCCTTCATATACTTCGGTAAAAACTGGTGTCAACAGTTTAAGTGCGGCCGCTCAAATGTTGCTGATCTGCCAAGATCTGGTAGACCAGCCTCAGAGTGCAACAAGAGTGAAGAAAATCATTGACCAGGATCGAAAATTGTGGAGATAGCTAGTAGAGTAAAACTAAATGAAAGAACAGTTTATAGAATTTTACACAACAGACTGAACATGAGAGAAGTGTGTGCACGCTGGGTTCCGCGACTGTTGACACGTGAACAGAACAAACGAGGGTAAATTGCTGCCAACAGTTGCTCAAAAAGTGTCAGTCAAAAATTTTTTTGGAGACCATGGTGACAGTAGATGAGACTTGGGTACACCATTATGACCCCGAATCCAAAATTGCCAGCATGCAATGGAAAACCCCGGGCTCCCCAACACCTGTCAAGCCGAGAGCGCAGAAATCTGCAGGAAAAGTGATGCTGACAGTTTTTTTGGGACGGCAAATGTGTCCTTTTGAAAGATTATCTGCCTCGTGGCAACACAGTTAATGGACAGTACTATGCAGATCTTCTCACCAAACTAAGAAAGGTTGTGACCAGGAAACGAGGGATAACGCGCACTCAAAATCTTCCTTTGCTTCAAGACAACGCGCCCTCTCACAAAGCACGGCTTGTGCAGCTAGCAGCCAACGATTTGAATATTGAAAAATTCTTCACACATACACCATATTCTCCAGATTTGGCTCCATCAGACTTTTTTTCTATTCCCAAATCTTAAAAAAAAAACAGCTAAAAGGAAATCATTTTGACAGCGATGAAGAGGTTATACTGGCATGCGATGACTGGTTTAGTTTGAAAAATAGGGCGTTCTACTCTCAAGGTCTTTTCAAGGTCAAGCAGAGATGGCAGAAGTGTGTCAATTCAGACGGTGGCTATATTGAAAAGGAATAAACACTATACAAAATTTCAGCTCTCTGTGACATGTCCTTCATGGTCAGGCCCAAGACTTATGTCAATCCCCTTGTATTTCCAAAGTCCATAATCACGATTGTTCTCTATCAAGTAAGTAAAATCATATACGAGGCTGTTAGGATTATTCTTACTTCCACCAATTTTCTCGACTTACTTCAATGCCTGACCTGGAAACAATTATAAGCCGTCAACATCTGTTTTGATAACTCATTTGAAGGCATCGTACAAATCCGGAAGTACGTGGTCAGTGAACCAATAATTAGATGCGCCCTGTGGTCACTACTACATGACGTAATTTCTAAATTTTTAGTACTACTTTCTTGGTCGTTATTGGTCAACCGTACGTTGTTTGTCTTACAGGAAAGTTAAATCAGTGATTGAGTCTATAAATGTCTGGGTCGTTCAAGGGTCGTATATGCCATAGTTGCGTCTAGTGTCGTGAAAAAGAAGAGCCAGGGATCCAGACCTCCAGGACGACCCAGAGTCCGCTGGGAGGACAACATTAGACAATCTTTGAAGGACCGAGGATTAGAATGGAACCAGGCCAGGAAGAAGACAGCTGATAGAATGGTCTGGCGCTCTCTCTTCCAAACCTCTACACCTCACGGTAGAAGGGGAACGACTAAGTAAGTAAGTAAGTCGTGAAAAAGTACCCCTACCTTAATAAAGCACTTTCTTTTTTTTCCTCTTTTTTGTGTGGAGAGAAAAACAAAAGGGAGTGGGGGGGGGGGGGGGTTACTTAAGTGACTGTGTGTTCTGTTACGATTCACTCTTGCAGCGAGCCGATGGCGCAGTTTGGATGATGCCTGGCTCGATTCCATGGTGAGCCAATCTCTTGTTACTTTTCTGTTGTCGGTGATTCTGCTTTGTTCTGTATTACGAGTGACTGCTATTTACGTATATGTGTGTATTTATTGACTACTGACAGATCTCGACTTTCCATCATTATTTATTTTTTAATAATTATGTAATGGTTATCTAGAAAAAAATGACTTCTTCAGAATAGACCATCAAAGTAAATGGAACATTTTAAAAATAAGTCAATAAATTCAAATAACTGGCAGATGAATGTCGGAGGTGAAGAATAAAATAGACCAGAAAAAAGCGGCGTTCGATAAAATGAAAAGTATTTTATGCTACAAACCTTTGGCAGTGGAAGCAACAACAACAAAAAAAAAAAGAGTTTTTCAATGATATTTAGAGCGAGTTATGACATACGGAAGTGAGAGGTAGGGTTAGGGAGTACAACATTCACTCACACACATCACACATGAGTCATTCTTCACTTGTGGTTGCTTCTGTTGTTTAGCTTATATGATTGTGCTACCGTTTGGTCCGGACTTACTGTGGGACAAGATATTCCTAAGAACTGATTCTTTGTTTGTCTGTCTATTCCTGTCATAAGAAAATGCAAAGTGCAGTTCTTTTCTGAGACAAAGAAAGAACATGGATACTGCTCCATCAATGTTGTCGTGAGAGGCGACTGATATGAGCTTGTGCATGGAGCTGGAAACTTCATCATGAAAGACAACGTACTACAGAAACCATCATGAAAGACAACGTACTACAGAAACCATCATGAAAGACAACGTACTACAGAAACCATCGCTGTAAGATCATGTGGGTATTATGGTACAGTCTTTCTGCATAGGGACCAGTTGTAATGGTAGCTTCATGCTACATGTGGGTGTTATGGTACAGGCTTTCTGCATAGGGACCAGTTGTAATGGTAGCTTCATGCTACATGTGGGTGTTATGGTACAGGCTTTCTGCATAGGGACCAGTTGTAATGGTGGCTTCATGCTACATGTGGGTGTTATGGTACAGGCTTTCTGCATAGGGACCAGTTGTAATGGTAGCTTCATGCTACATGTGGGTGTTATGGTACAGGCTTTCTGCATAGGGACCAGTTGTAATGGTGGCTTCATGCTACATGTGGGTGTTATGGTACAGGCTTTCTGCATAGGGACCAGTTGTAATGGTAGCTTCATGCTACATGTGGGTGTTATAGTACAGACTTTCTGCATAGGGACCAGTTGTAATGGTGGCTTCATGCTACATGTGGGTGTTATGGTACAGGCTTTCTGCATAGGGACCAGTTGTAATGGTAGCTTCATGCTACATGTGGGTGTTATGGTACAGGCTTTCTGCATAGGGACCAGTTTTAATGGTGGCTTCATGCTACATGTGGTTGTTATGGTACAGGCTTTCTGCATAGGGACCAGTTGTAATGGTGGCTTCATGCTACATGTGGGTGTTATGGTAGTCTTTCTGCATAGGGACCAGTTGTAATGGTGGCTTCATGCTACATGTGGGTGTTATGGTAGTCTTTCTGCATAGGGACCAGTTGTAATGGTGGCTTCATGCTACATGTGGGTGTTATGGTACAGTCTTTCTGCATAGGGACCAGTTGTAATGGTGGCTTCATGCTACATGTGGATGTTATGGTACAGTCTTTCTGCATAGGGACCAGTTGTAATGGTAGCTTCATGCTACATGTGGGTGTTATGGTACAGGCTTTCTGCATAGGGACCAGTTGTAATGGTAGCTTCATGCTACATGTGGGTGTTATGGTACAGGCTTTCTGCATAGGGACCAGTTGTAATGGTGGCTTCATGCTACATGTGGGTGTTATGGTACAGGCTTTCTGCGTAGGGACCATTGTAATGGTAGCTTCATGCTACATGTGGGTGTTATAGTACAGGCTTTCTGCATAGGGACCAGTTGTAATGGTAGCTTCATGCTACATGTGGGTGTTATGGTACAGGCTTTCTGCATAAGGACCAGTTGTAATGGTAGCTTCATGCTACATGTGGGTGTTATGGTACAGGCTTTCTGCATAGGGACCAGTTGTAATGGTAGCTTCATGCTACATGTGGGTGTTATGGTACAGGCTTTCTGCATAGGGACCAGTTGTAATGGTGGCTTCATGCTACATGTGGGTGTTATGGTACAGGCTTTCTGCATAGGGACCAGTTGTAATGGTGGCTTCATGCTACATGTGGGTGTTATGGTACAGGCTTTCTGCATAGGGACCAGTTGTAATGGTGGCTTCATGCTACATGTGGATGTTATGGTACAGGCTTTCTGCATAGGGACCAGTTGTAATGGTGGCTTCATGCTACATGTGGATGTTATGGTAAAGGCTTTCTGCATAGGGACCAGTTGTAATGGTGGCTTCTTGCTACATGTGGGTGTTATGGTACAGGCTTTCTGCATAGGGACCAATTGTAATGGTGGCTTCATGCTACATGTGGGTGTTATGGTACAGGCTTTTTGCATAGGGACCAGTTGTAATGGTGGCTTCATGCTACATGTGGGTGTTATGGTACAGGCTTTCTGCATAGGGACCAGTTGTAATGGTGGCTTCATGCTACATGTGGGTGAAAACAGACATAGTAATGACGATGATGATAATGATTATGAGGTAGACTTCAGTAAGACAATGATGAAAGGTGGAATGAAAATATATAGTATACATCTTACAATAGGCCCCAGATATCCTGTTTGCCTAGGGCGCCAAAACCCTACCAACGGCCCTGACTTATTCAAGAAACCAAATTAACTCTTGCTATACCACTCGCCACCTGAAGTGGCGCGCCTTTAGTACCAAATTTATGGCTCACCACTTGAACTGGCGCAAGACGGTAAGTCTCTATCGGCAACGTTTAATGAAAAATTGTCGATGTTTTATCCAATCCAATATTTATGAAGTCACTTCCTGTATTCAATCTGTTTACATTTTCAGCGTGGTGTATTTCTTATCGTCATTACATTCGATTTTAGTACCTTTGTTGTTCGGCAGTAACCGTAAACAATTTTTTTCTAACCAAAATACTAAGTGTTAATCACTCTCTAAAAACATCTCTTTCTGTAACAGGACAGACCGGAAGGTTCCTTACCAATGACATGGCTGACAGGCAGTCCAGCTTCCTGATCTGGGACATGACCGAGAACGACACCTTCCAGCCGGTGGTTGTGACGCGTTACACTCTGGAGGGCATGGTTCGTATCCAGCGTTCCAGCAGGCTTTATGAGCATGCTGAGTGAATGATGTGTAGAGTGAGCGTGTTTCTGCTTAGATGTGTAGATCTCTGCCGGCAGAGTGTGTGTGCGTGTATGCCTTGGTGGGTGAGTGTGTTTGCATGTGAATTCGTCTGTGTTGGTTTGCGGATGGGCGTTTTTGTTAGAGCCGTGAGTGCTTACGTCAATATCTAAAGAAAAATTTATATGAAGTGTTAATGTATTAAGTGTGTATCGTGTTGTGGAGCTATCTTGTGCATCATAGCCTTCAGTAGCTCTCATTGGATACACGTCTTCAATACATTTACGCCAATCTTTCCAGTCCTGTGCCATGCGTTCACGATATTTTCATGTCCTATTTTATCCCTTCATTTATGTCACTTCTCCCCTACCCATGTATTTTTCGTTTCCCGCTTTTCTCTTACCTTGTAGATTCCAGAACATAGATTGCCTTTTGGTGCTATCAGCTGGTTTCCTAAATATTTGTCCAAATCAACGTCAGCGTCTTTTCCTTCACTTCTTGTTTCACTGATACTTGACTGGTTCTCTACTGATACTTGACTGGTTCTCTACTGATACTTGACTGGTTTTCTCTCCAGTAGTTCAGCATTTGGTGGTCTGGTAACATCATTTTAATCCTTCTTCAGTATTCGCCACAAGTGCTGAAAACAACTATTCCACATAGGTAAGAGGTTTACAGATGGGTATTAAAACCTGCAGGTTTTAGCAGCTGACTTCACGAAACCCCGTCTTTACATGCTCCAATAGTTAGGTATTCACACTGAAGAGTTACCTTATAATTACAGACGCCAATCGCTAGGTATTGACACTGAAGAGTTGCCCCGTCTTTACAGACTCCAATAGCTAGGTCCTCAGTGTTTCTCAAGCGGTGTGCTGTGGCACACAAGTGTGCAGTCACGCTTATCAAAGTGTGCCGCACAAATTTTGTAAATTTACTACAATAAGTATATTTATAGTGATCACATAATATACAACTGATCTTACAGCTTGAATTCATTCAATAATAAAAGGAGCTATTAACTGGTTTGAACAAAAATAGATATAGTTCAAAATTATTGTAAACATTTAAAAGAAAATAAAACTGAGAGTTTTCTTTATTCTGAAGTACCCACACATTAGTGTATTTAATTTATAATATATCACTGTAATTTTTTATTCAGGCGCCGGGTCAGATAGGTGTGCCGTAAATTTTTAGAAAATTGAAAAGTGTGCCGTGAACACAAAAAGGTTGAGAAACACTGAGCCAGTTATTGACACTGAAGAAACCCTACTACTGAGTTTGCAAATCGAGAAAAGATCAGTGAATGCTCCTGTTCTGTAATTACGAAACGTGATGTTAGTTTAGTTCTGAACGGGTTTCTGATCAGCTGTGGTGTTTAAAGGCAGCTTTGAAATATTTTTAGAAGTGGTTTTTCATTCCTGACAAAGTTCTGTAAATAGAGATATCAGATCCATAGTCAGCTGAAACAGACCGCAAGGTCTTTTCTATTGGGACATGCGCCGTAATATAACCACCGAACTGTGTAAGTTAAACCTGGCGCACCTCGCCAAAACGAGGCAACATTTTATTTAAAACAATTAAAAAACATGATTTTCTTCCAGAAGCCGCTTTAGCTGCGGAAAGATGTCCGTTTTTCAATTCTCTTCCCGTGACATTTTCTTCTACAGATAGTTTGGTTTTCCTGAACATAGTTACTTTATCATCTGCACTTTGTGGATGTGGGTCACATTACTTTGCATTTTCATGGTGATGGGGAGACTCTATACAGAACGTTACAGCAGCAGGCAATCTGATCATCTGAAGTAGTCAACCCGTCCTCCCCCCTCCCCCCAACCTTTCCAGTCTGAGAACATTTGGGCCATTTTATCTGCTGTGAGAGTACTCTGAGGCTGTCAAATGTGTCGCAGAAATATGCCAGATTAGAAAGGAATTGACTTTCGGTGGAGTGTGCAGCATTCGCGCAATTTTCTTTCACCAAATAAGTGCATTAGAGTATGACAAGATCACCATTTTGGAACCAGATGTAAAGAGAAGACGCTGGCGTTGGATAGAACAAACATTGAGAAAATAGTTGATAGCATTACACGACAGTCTTCGCTCGAGAATCCCCATGGTAAAGACAGACAGCAGTAGACCAAGACGCGCTGAGAAGGGGAATTACACCTAGACATGAAAGGAGTAAAGAAGACATGAAAAGACCTTGAAGAGAGAGCACTGGGCAGAGAGGTTTGATGCGTATTATTTAACGACATCTGCTCCAGGAAAAGCTGTGGTCATGAATTCAATAACAGTTCATGAACACGAGACAACACCTTACCTCCAAGCAGTCAACGACAGCTGCTCTAAACAAGTAGGTCAGCATGCTTGGCTTCCGGTATCATTCAAAAACTGTGTGAAAAATTCTTTGTTTTCACATGTTTCGTTGATATCAGTGGCCCTTCATTTCAATAGGCCTGACCAATCAGGTAATTCCGATATTCATGTCACTGCCCTCCTTTCATGTGCCGGTAATGACAAGACTCGCTTTTCGTTGGAGAATCGTCTTATTTTTAAAATGGGCGTTTTAGCTCCCGATGGTTTGAATATACATCATTTTGCATAAATTCTGGTAGCTTTTCTCTTTTTCATTCTTTATTCGTTGTCTTTTAGATCTATCTTCTTATGTTTTTGTTTTGGTTCGTTTCGTATCTTTTTATATCTTTTGTTTTGTCGCTATCATACGTCACTTCCTTGCGATTTCTGTGACAGAATACTACTGCTTTCTTTCACAGATTCTTTGGATCGAGCTGAGTTAACTTTTACTAGTTCCACAGTTTTGTTAATTCTCTTTTTTTCGTTACGTTGATTATTTACTTTCTTGTTTCAGTATTTCTTTTAGATTTTACGATTTTCTTGTATTATTATTGTTCTTTTTTTCTCTCATCACTGTTGTTTACTTTTTCCATCTGCTTGTATCGCCCATTTGTTGTATATTTCTCATTATCGTATAGTTTTGTAGTACCTACATGTAATTTTTGTCTTTGTCACCTGTTTGTGGCTGACGAAGGGTAAAACCCGAAACGTCCCTTGTTTCTTTTGAACCGTTATTTGTAAAACTGATTAAATACCGTTTATTGGTTTAAATACTTATATTCGTTGAAGATAACTGCTTTTATGAATGTTTCAAAGACCTCGTTTAAGAGAGAAGCTTCCATCCGGATAAAACAAGGTGTTCATGAAGATATTTAGACCATCTCATGAGAATGGAACCCGAATAGTTATCACTGTGAGACTACAGCAGTAGAAAATCTGGTTCAGAGCACGGGAAGACCAAGAGACAAATGGACATACATCATGACAGACATCACGGCAGACATCATCACAGCCATCATCACAGACATCATCACAGACATCTTCACAGTCATCTTACAACAATACGAGCTCACCACAGCTAATGAGACTCACTCGGCTCAAAAACACAAAATTCATCTCCCCACAAAGCTACGCAGCACAAGTTGGACAGAGTAAGTTCAAGAAGCATCAGTAGCTTTGTTTCGATTCTGAGGTTCCAGTCATCAATAACCGCCCGACGTTTAGTGAGATCCATCGGTACATTTTGTTGTACTAGCATTTTCACGATGCGTCCAGTTACACCAATTTTCACCCACGAAAGAATAAATGATTCAGTAGGCTACACGTTTTAGAACCAGTTGCGATAAACTCACAGAAGAACAAATATTCAGAATAAAGTTATCTTTACCATCAATCTACCGCACGTAGCATATTAAATGAGCGTCGTTATAACGGTCTGCTGCTTGGTCAGGCAGAAAACCGATATGTTTATCATCCAGCTTTTCAACCAACCTATCCTTCACATCCTGGGACAATAGCTCATTTCCACGGCAAATTGTGTTTTTGGACAAAAGCACATTCAGAAATTGTTGTGCAGCAGTATCTTACTTACTTAGTCGTTCCCCTTCTACCGTGAGGTGTAGAGGTGTGCAGCAGTCTCACCAACCATAATTGAAACCATATCTACAACATCATCATCATTATTATTCCTATTTTCACGCCGTATAGAGCGAGCATGACGTCATCACTGCAGTTGGTCTTCTTACAGGAGTTTGCATGAAAGTATTAATGTGCTCTTGCAGTAATGGTTTCTATAGCAACTTATTTTACCTGATGATGTTGGCAGTCCTGTGCTTAACCTTATATTGGTCGCCTCTTTTGACAAAGATCAGTGCGTAGCGAGGGGACCCCTCCCCACTCAGCCCTCCCCACCCAGCGGCGAAAACAAATAAAGGATCAGTGCGTAGCGATTTCTTGTCAGGGTACAGTTTTGTTGGTTTTGTGGGCCCTAAACAGGACCGTGGTGCAGTTTTGTAGACCGTTTTGTTGGTTTTGTGGGCCCTAAACAGGGCCGTGGTGCAGTTTTGTGGGTTTTCACGGCCCTAAAAAGGACCGTGAGGGGAACAGATCACCAAGGATCGCTGAAGCTATGCACATATCAGGACATACACATGTTCGTTCGTAGCAGCACAATTTAAGAGGTGGCCAAAATTCTGTAATGTCATACAGGATACTGTCGAACGGGTCTGACTGACGAACTTTATTCCGATGTCGCCACAAATAGTCACACATGTAGGAATCAAACATGTGTCTCTGTGCTCCGTTTTGACGTTTGTTGCGTTCTTTGGCAGCTTTCCGCAGCCTCTCTATTCGTTGTGTGTTTGCTCCTGTATTTGGATCGACAAAATTTGCAGAATGATTCACCGTTTCGTGAGTTAAACCTGGCAAATTCTGAATGGTACTATATGCGCGCCATTGATCAGACACAACTGTCGTACCAGGACGAATGTTGGCTATGATAAAGGGCATTAGTGTAGCCGCTGAGCGGTCCGGCACTGGAACCATGAACACTCACTTGTTTCACGACAAATGCCACCGAATACCCACTGCTGTGGAAATACACGACCGACGTTATTTTTTCTGCGTGTGAACACACTTTCATCAATCTCAACCGTCGTATTGGGACCGCCAATTACAGCGGGATTAGCAATTAGTGAATTTGCACAAACCTCACGGAGGTTGCTGTTCCATTTTATGACAGCTTTATTGGCAATTCCTAGCTCTGATTTACAGAAAGCAATGCTAGTCATCTCTTTACTCCAACAGTAAATAAACAGAATAATCTGCCTGAAGGACAGATGTGTACCCTCTAACCATGTGCCAGAACGAACAGGAATGTCCTGCTGACATGTGCGGCATCTCTAACGATCTTGGCAAACTGTGAGAGACAAACTCATGACATGATTGTTAGCACACAGTCGGACGGTGTGTATAATTCCTCGTTCCTGCAAAAACTGCACACAATTCTTTTTGTTGCGTGTAAAATGTGACAACTCCAAGAGATTCATCTTCCACGGCCTTGACACGGCGATTGAATGACACGGTGTTAGATTTGCCGCGCGAATTTAAGAAAAAGTATGGTGCTTCGTGTGGCAAATTTTAACAGTTATAATGTGTGGGTGATAAAAGACACATGTACCGCATCTCACAATCCCTGCCTTTAAGAACGATCTGGAACAATTTATTAGTTCTGGACACTCGGTCATACCATTTCAGTTGTCACATTGCTACTAAACAGTATAGGACTGAAAGATATATTGTGGTTTTGCTGAAGGCTGATATGCTTTATGGAGCTAAAGGGAGATAATGATGATTGTGTTAAACCAGCGGTTTTCAACCTTTTTGAGTCCATGGCTCCCCTGACCAACTACATTCTATCTGCGGCTCCCCTGTGGGATAACTGTAAAAAACTCTAGCGATGTTTCGACATTACTCTTCTGCAGTACTGAAGTCCGAAGGAGCATCACTACTGAAGGGATTTTGAACCCACTGAAACCTATCACAGTTGTCAAGAAAGTATTTTTCAAAATGAACACTGTCCTTGAATTATAGAAACAATACCTGCACTAAAATCTATTTTATTGTCTGTAATGAACTGCTGCAAACATGGGAAGTATTCCATTTCTCATCCTTCATTGATTTTTCTCTTCCTACGATGGTCGCGCGAGGAGAATGCGCGGAAAGTTGATAGGTGGGTCGGGGGAGCGGGACTTCAAAGGCTGGCCAACATCAAAATTGAAATTTCACCGGGGTCACGCAGGTTGACAGACACCATAAATGAAATTTCCCACAGCTCTGTGTTTTCTTTACAGCTATATACGAAATAAATCCACGCCCACCCACGGCGCCCCTGACGCTCATTCATGGCGCCCCAGGGCGCCGCGGCGTACAGGTTGAAAACCGCTGTGTTAAACAACTACACTTAATTATTTTTTCTCATACAGGAGTTATGTCTCGTTTTGGCGAAGCGCACCACGGGATAACCTACATGCACAGTCCAAAGAGTCACTTCCTTTTTTTAAATTGTTATTTATTCCCTGATATCCATCAAATTTACGTGAAAGAAACATTAAAAATAAAGACAAATAACTGCCATTTATGTATATCAAATGCTATATCATATTAGCATTATAATTCAGCGTGAGATTTAGTTGGTTCAACATATGACGTCATAAGGGGCAGCAATTTCTGTTGTCTCTTGTTACGTCAATTTGTTGATCATTTTAGATTTTATAACAGTCTTATTTTGTTTCTGCGAATAGAAAATAAACCAATAAAACTTATTTGTCAAATGGCAGTTACTGAGCCTTGTTTTAACATTTGTTTAGTGTATATCCAATTAGATACATGTGTGGCAGCCTACTCTTGTATTGTTTCAAGTATGTCACTGCTTTCTTTTCTACCCAGGTTCATTACTTCAACGGTGAACGACGAAAACGTATAAACAGACAGAGTGTCACACCACACATGTATCCATGTAACTCTGTATGAAGATTGCTAAGTCCTGGTCTTGTCGGAACACAGTTTATTTACAAAATGTACATTGGTTGTCATATAGCATATCGACCATCACACTTGGCCTTGCAGAACAATTTCATTGAATACAAAGTCTACTTGATTATGACTACGAAGCTTTCTTTCTTATGCTCTTGTTGATAATTCTATCTTATTCAGTATTTATAACTTCGTTTATTAATATCGTCTATTCATATATTCTTATAACGTTCAGGTTATTGATTGTTAATACCTGGCATCTCCGAGGATGAACACTTTTCCTGATATTCTAACTATCACTGACCTCACAAGGCTGACCCACTGAACTTCTTAGCTATAGAATCTCTACATACCTCGTCAAGATGATCAATTCTCTTGGTAACGAATTTCCTTCATAAATTCGTTTTTTACTCGTCTGCTTATTGTAGTTATTATCTTCTACTGCATGATGCCGTTGAGCCTGTCCACCACAGATCATCGAGTTAGCAAACTTCGATAAGCGAGCATATGTCTGTCAAGATGGCTGGTTCACCTTGCACAACCGTTACCTAGGTTCGTGCGACCTGCCTGTCTAACTGGCGCTTCTCGAATGTCTCTTTTCTCAACTGCCCCCTAAGAGCGTGCGTGCATTGGCGCCAATCTTGTGGGGTAATGGACAAATCTTTAACTCATCAGATGGAATCTACATCCCTCCTGATGTCCCGGCCTGTGGTTTCTATAACGAGAACTGCGTTAATGGTAAGTCTAAGGGATCTGGGCGTCTCACGTGAAACTTGGAACTTGGGAAGTTACGACACTGCAGGTGATGATGATGTCAGTAATGACAATAGAGATGTCAGTAATGATAATAGAAGGAAACAGTAGACAGTAATTAGGTGTGTTCTGATCAAGTTGATTGTGTTAATGATGGCCCCCTCTCTTCGAGCGTGATGTTTTGATAGACTGGCCGTCTGATGTACGTATTGATTGATAACAAATTTGCTGAAGGAATCATGATTGTGCGTGAGTTCTACGTTGTTTAACTGGTTGTTAAAAAGAAGCTTGTGAGTAAATATTTACATAAACATGCCCTTGGAGTGCTAGGCATGCAAGGGGATGTCACTATAATTTACTAGTCTAAAAATGAGAACTTTTCTTTACCACGTCTAATAAGCCCTAAACGACAGAGTTATTATATATACTGAAGAAAGTATGATGCATTATGACTCTACGTTAACTGGTTCTTCTTCAGCGTTCAGTTTCTTAAAAGGTCAAGGTAGTCCCATAGCAGATATTGCAGTAGAGGAGTGAAGTGTTAGAGACTTCAATATACTATGTCCAGCATCGAGAGGTAGGGTGATTAGTTCCCTTCCTCGCTACCTTTTCCTTCCCTAACTCAAGAGCAAAGTCAGGTACCTATTTACAGCTGCGTATACTGGAGCGTGTACATACTGGGAATCTAACCCGGTACTTATGCCGCGAGAGACCAGCCTCACGCTTAATCTGCAGGTCTGTCGCCAGGACAAAGTCCACGGTCTTTTCTTGGTTTATGCCGCAGCCTCATAGCTTCTGCCTCAGCTCTGCACTTAGTAGCCGGGGCTGACGTCGTAGGTGACTGTAAGCTGGCCAAGTCTGGCGTTGTAGGTGGCTGTAAGCTGGGGAGGTCTGACGTGGTAGGTGACTGTAAGATGGGCAGGTCTAAAGTCGTAGGTGACTGTAAGCTGGCCAGGTCTAATGTCGTGGGTGACTGTAAGCTGGCCAGGACTGATGTTGTGGGTGACTGTAAGATGGGCAGGTCTGACGTCGTAAGTGACTAAGCTGGCCAGGTCTGAAGTCATAGGTGACTGTAAGCTGGCCAGATCTAAAGTCGTAGGTGACTGTAAGCTAGCCAGGTCTGACGTGGTAGGTGACTGTAAGCTGGCCAGGTCTGACGTTGTAGGTGACTGCAAGCTGGCCAGGTCTGACGTCGTAAGTGACTGTAAACTGGCCGGGTCTGACGTCGTAGGTGATTGTAAACTGGACAGGTCTGACGTGGTAAGTGACTGTCAGCTGGCCAGGTCTGACGGTCGTAGGTGACTCTAAGCTGAGCAGATAAGGAGAAGTGGTTAAGAAAGAAAAAAATCTCGTCACTTTAGCTTTACGTAAACATGTGCCAGAATCTGGGAAGACATTATTATACTGAAGGTAGGGCGATGCTAGGCGGGTTGGGCGTTGTTCAGATGGTTGACGAAGGAAGCGTGTGAGTTTTGATTTACGCAAACATCTACCAGCAGAATAGTGTATTATAGTCCGTTCGGAAATTCGAGCCCACAGAAAGCGTCAATTTTCTCCAAAACTGATTGTTGTATGGACATGAATTTTTGCATGCAGTCTTAGATTTTTCCATGCAGTTAAGATTTTGCTATCATTACATCCATAGCTGTTGCGAAATTTGCAAAACGGCGATTTTCTTTGATCTTCTTGGAACATTTGCCTAAATCTGCCCGTAACATGAATTCTTACAGTAAATCACAACATTTGTGCGACAAGACGGTTCAAAGGCGAGTCCTAAATGTGTGATTGGTTGTTCACGTGATTTTGATACGAGGAATGATGATCTGATAATGAACCATGATAGCAGTAAATCATCAGGAAGCTATGACAAATCGTAACTGTTTATGTGTTATTATAGATTGGCATATGAAATTAGTTTATCACAAACGAAGGATTCGATCGACGTGCCTCATTCCGAATCGGACGATTCCAATAAGTTCACAACAGTTATTGGTTGGATAAACTGCAAGCCATCTCGCTGCCAGTAATCTTCTTCTTCCTGTAGCACGTGTTCTTCACATTTAGCCCAGTACTCTGTGTCTATTCGTGAAAGGGCTTCACGAGTCATGTCTTTAACATCGCACATTTTAAAAGTGGTGTTCTGGGCCGCCACTTGCCCTTTAACTCTAGCCCAAACCAGCTCTATTGGGTTAAGGTGAGAATGGTAAGGTGGGAGTCGAAGAGAAACACGACCCTGCTCTTGGATGATTTTATTAATCAGATACACTTTTGTCTTATTCCTCTGTCTCACAAGCTGCAACAACTCTGGTTTTAAATAGCTGTTGTCAGCGAAGATATTTTCATTCACAAGCCACCTCCTGATTTCGTCTTTCGTGCTTGCCGAAGTGGGAGCTTTATCCTCCTGCGCTAAAACATTATGATAGGACGCATTATCCATCACCAGGCAAGACGGCCTATCTAGAGTCGGGAGGAGTGTATTTTCTATCCAATCTCGAAAAATTTGCCCATTCATTTCACTGTGGTAGTCCCTACCATCTACAGACTTTGATTGAAAAATAAGCTCTGCATCACGGACAAGCACATTCTGTCTGCTGCCAGCATGTGCTAATATAATGCGTTGACCTTTGTTGCTGGGGAATTTTCCTTCTATGGTCTCCGTCAACAGATTGCCATTCTTTCTCGTTTGTATGATGAGCATTAACCCAAGATTCGTCCAAATACACTATATCATAGCCGTCTTGCCTTCTCTCACGAATCTGCCTAAGGTATTTGCTTCGAGCTGCAACCAGATGTGGTTTTTCACATAAAAAATTCCTTCCGCCAGACGTTTTTTCTAAAAGTGAAGCCGACACTTCTGACAAGTTGCCAAAGAGTTGTTTTTGAGACGTTAATATCGCATTCTGCTTGCAGCCGACTTTTCAGCATGCGGAGAGTAACAAGTTGATTGGCATTAAACAAAAAAAATCAAACGTCTAATGACATCCTTGTCACAATCATCAATTTTTTCTCTCTTCCTTGCTTAACCGCAGCCTCTGTACAATCACCGTCCCGTTGTATCCAACGTCGAAAAGATCTTCTATCCACACCCAGGGCCTTTCGTGTTCTCCTACCTGGTTCTTGGATGTCGTATTATAAACAACCCATCTTAGCCTCTCTACGAAAATGCCGGTACAATATAACAGTTAACTTCTGCAAAGTGATAAATTTGCATTTCAGATTCATTGCGCTTTTCATAATTATGCAGTTTAGTTTATTGATATATTATACGCTGGTGTCGTTTTGTTTCGCTGCAGCCAACTCATTGCAATTAGCATACGCCGCTGAAATAATTACTCGCGACTGTGTACAATAGGTGCGCACACGTGCGGACATGTAATCACTACACTAATTCAAACAAAAAAAATATTGAATAGCACATTTCATCGCTTGTGCTGTGCTGTAACAAAAATTAAGTGCGCAATTTTTGAACGGATCTTGTAACTTTCCTGTAGAACTAATAAAAATTAACCCAGACAACGGTAAGAGTTTTTTATGTAACTTAAAGAAGAAAATTCGAACATGACATGAGTTTTGTAAGGGCAAAAAATATATTAATAACTGCATTGATATCAGTAGGGCACGTAGCAAATTTCAATAACATCCGTCAAGGGGTTGCAAAGTTACAACGTTCAATGTGTGGGCACGAATTTCCGAACGGACAATAGAAGTATTTGGATGAGCTAGAAAGAACTGATGTTTGTTGTACTAAAATAGACTGATGCTGTGTATGCTCTAGGTTTAAATGATTGAGACATAAAGTTTGTGAATTTTTACTTACTTAGACGTTCCTCTTCTACCGTGAGGTGTAGAGGTTTGGAAGTGAGAGCGCCATACTATACTATCGGCTGTCTTTCTCCTGGCCTGGTTTCATTCTAGTCCTCAGTCCTTCAAAGATTGTCTAATGTTGCCTTCCCAGCGGACTCTGGGTCGTCCTGGAGGTCTTGATCACTGGCTCTTAGTCTCCCATGCTTGTCGTGGTAGCCGATCTTCTCCCATTCTGTAGACATTCCAAACCATCTTAGTTGGGACTGTTCTACTTGGGTCTGCAGGGGTTGGGTTTTAGGCCTTGACGTATCGTCTGGTTGCGGACCATGTCTCTTCTTGTTACTTCAACCACCTTCCTCAGATACCTCATTTCTGAGGTTTGGATCTGGCATTTGTGGGTTCTAGCCATTGCCCATGACTCGCATCCATACATAAAGACTGGGACATAGGTGGAACGGTATACAGCCATCTTCATCTTCTTACCAACTTCTATTTTGCTGAGGAATCCTCGATTTATGACTTGAAAAAGTCTCCCAGCTGCTGCTGTTCGGGTAGCCAGCTCTTCTTTGATGCCTCCCTTCCGGTCTATGACAGCTCCGAGGTGTTTATGAATTCTGATTTAAGCAAATATCTGCCAGGAGTACAGAGTATAAGAATTATTGTTATGTAATAATTTAATGTCCAAGTTGAACACTAGCCAGACATACTTATTTCCAAGTTGAACACTTATTTCCAAGTTGAACACTAGCCAGACATACTTATTTCCAAGTTGAACACTAGCCAGACATACTTATTTCCAAGTTGAACACTAGCCAGACATACTTATTTCCAAGTTGAACACTAGCCAGACATACTTATTTCCAAGTTGAACACTAGCCAGACATACTTATTTCCAAGTTGAACACTAGCCAGACATACTTATTTCCAAGTTGAACACTAGCCAGACATACTTATTTCCAAGTTGAACACTAGCCAGACATACTTATTTCCAAGTTGAACACTAGCCAGACATACTTATTTCCAAGTTGAACACTAGCCAGACATACTTATTTCCAAGTTGAACACTAGCCACATACCCAGTTGAACACTAGCCAGACATACTTATTTCCAAGTTGAACACTAGCCAGACATACTTATTTCCAAGTTGAACACTAGCCAGACATACTTATTTCCAAGTTGAACACTAGCCAGACATACTTATTTCCAAGTTGAACACTAGCCAGACATACTTATTTCCAAGTTGAAACTAGCCAGACATACTTATTTCCAAGTTGAACACTAGCCAGACATACTTATTTCCAAGTTGAACACTAGCCAGACATACTTATTTCCAAGTTGAACACTAGCCAGACATACTTATTTCCAAGTTGAACACTAGCCAGACATACTTATTTCCAAGTTGAACACTAGCCAGACATACTTATTTCCAAGTTGAACATAGCCAGACATACTTATTTCCAAAGTGAACACTAGCCAGACATACTTATTTCCAAGTTGAACACTAGCCAGACATACTTATTTCCAAGTTGAAACTAGCACTAGCCAGACATACTTATTACCAAGATGAACACTAGCCAGACATACTTATTTCCAAGTTGAAAACTAGCCAGACATACTTATTTCCAAGTTGAACACTAGCCAGACATACTTATTTCCAAGTTGAACACTAGCCAGACATACTTATTTCCAAGTTGAACACTAGCCAGACATACTTATTTCCAAGTTGAACACTAGCCAGACGTACTTATTTTTCCAAGTTGAAACACTAGCCAGACATACTTATTTCCAAGTTGAACACTAGCCAGACATACTTATTTCCAAGTTGAACACTAGCCAGACATACTTATTTCCAAGTTGAACACTAGCCAGACATACTTATTTCCAAGTTGAACACTAGCCAGACATACCAAGTTATAGCCAGACAACTTATTTTTTCCAAGTTGACACACTAGCTTATTTTTCCAAGTTGAAAACTAGCCAGACATACTTATTTCCAAGTTGAACACTTTAGCCAGACATACTTATTTCCAAGTTGAAACACTAGCCAGACATACTTATTTCCAAGTTGAACATACTTATTTTTTCCAAGTTGAACACTAGCCAGACATACTTATTTCCAAGTTGAACACTAGCCAGACATACTTATTTCCAAGTTGAACACTAGCCAGACATACTTATTTCCAAGTTGAACACTAGCCAGACATACTTATTTCCAAGTTGAACACTAGCCAGACATACTTATTTCCAAGTTGAACACTAGCCAGACATACTTATTTCCAAGTTGAACACTAGCCAGACATACTTATTTCCAAGTTGAACACTAGCCAGACATACTTATTTCCAAGTTGAACACTAGCCAGACATACTTATTTCCAAGTTGAACACTAGCCAGACATACTTATTTCCAAGTTGAACACTAGCCAGACATACTTATTTCCAAGTTGAACACTAGCCAGACATACTTATTTCCAAGTTGAACACTAGCCAGACATACTTATTTCCAAGTTGAACACTAGCCAGACATACTTATTTCCAAGTTGAACACTAGCCAGACATACTTATTTCCAAGTTGAACACTAGCCAGACATACTTATTTCCATTAAAAATATTACGTGCCTCAAAGTAAAACTAAAGAACACATACTCTACTGGAATGTCTGCAGTGGAAATGCTTGATCTACCTCGCAAGTCAAGTAAAAAAAAAAAAAAAAAAACTACATGAGACCCATTAAAAATCGTAGGCAGACATGTTTCCATGATAAGAAGACGAACAAACAGTAAAACATGTTCTCTAAGATTACGAACAAACAGTAGAACATGTTCTCTAAGATTACGAACAAACAGTAGAACATGTTCTCTAAGACTGTCCATTCCACAAGAGAAGCAGACTGGCAGCATGACTCTCATCATGAATGTTGACGGAAAAACTATGGCCATGATAGAAGGTTGAGACTGACCGCCACCTTTATGATGGAAATAAATGTGGTTTTATGGGAGCGGAGCGTCCTATTTGCACAGTGGTTAGAGGGCTGGTCTCTTGCGGCAAAGGAACCGGGTTGGAAACACGCAGGTGTCGCGCTCGTCTAACCAGCTGTAAATGGGCACATGACTCTGCTCTTGAGTAAGGTAAGGCAAAGGCAACGAAGAATGGAACTGGTCACCCTACCTCTCGAAACAGGACGTAGTATAGTGAAGTCTCTAACACGTCACTTTGCTACGATAGTATCTGCTTTGGGAATACCTTTTTATAGGAAAGTGAAAGAAGGCGGCGGCAACACTCATTGAGCTACCATGTGATCTTATAGCCTTGACAAATGTATTTACGAATGACATACGCCATCAGTCACTTATAACCTCGACTATTTTGCTCATACATTCAATTAATCACTCACATAATTAACCACCTAATGGTGCACTCAGTCATTCGTTGCAAACTCACTCAATCATTCATACAATCAGTCATTCGGTTCGGCATTCAAAGTAATACGCTACAGTTCCATCGTTGTTAGTTCATGATTATTGATTAGTTTGGCCATAACGTACATCAGCAGGTCGATTATTGATTATCTCAGGATTATACAGACTTCTCTCGATCAATTACTCTCCCAACCACAGTCATAGAAACAGTTCTTGGGTGCTTGCCTGACAGCAGAATGTCTGCCATGATTATTACATTGTGTTGATTACATTGTATGTATTTCCAGTTCGACAAAATAAACTTCGGTTTGACTGTTGGATAAAAATTATTGGTTAGTTTAAATCTTATCATTTTTGTGTGTGTTCTAAACGGTCTTGAAGATTTGAAATTACTTAACTATGTACGCAAAGAAAATTAACGCAGCAGTTGGCTCAAGCATCAACTTATGGCGTCTGCAAGAAAAATTTGTAGACGCCAGATGAAAATAAGCGGTGGATGAAATAATTGAAACACATGCAACGTATAATTAGTAAATCGCTCACAGGAACTCGCTGATTTGCTCAAGATGCTTACTGACAAAAGTTGTGAAAATAAATGTAATATAACATGATAACCGTGTCACAGATTAATTAACACATGTTGTATAATGAGTAATATTCTGGTATCCCGATTTCTTCCGAAATTGTACGAGTAGATTGTGAAAGTTTCACTGCTCGCGTTCAATATGATATGTGCATAGAGTTGAAAAAAAATTAACTTCGAATGTTTTCGCGGAATAAATATATTTAAGAGTATTATTGTGAATGAAGAGAAGACATGTTACAAACAAAATATTGGTATGTATAAATCCAGAGCCTGATTTCTTGTTTAAATATATGAATAAAAATTTCGAGCACTACTCTGAGCTTTACGCTAGAGAAAACACCGTCACGCCCGCAGCCCTTGATGCTGTCAAATGTCTGCCAACCATGGAGGACCTGGATGCTGAACCAACATTGGAAGAATTTCAGCAATTGTCATTGATAGCTTGGCCTCTGGCAAAGCACCAGGCAGTGATGGGATTCCTCCCGATTTAATCAAATGCTGTAAGAGCACGCAATTACATCCCTTGCATAGGGTGCTGCGCCAGTCCTGGGAATAGACAACTATTCCTCAAGACATGCGAGATGCCAAGATTGTAACACTGTATAAAAATAAAGGAGACAAGTGATTGCAATAACTACAGAGGCATCTCTCTTCTTAGTATTGTTGGTAAGGTTTTTGCCAAAGTCATCTTAATGCGACTACACAAGTTAGCTGAGCGCATATATACAGAGTCACAGTGTGGATTCCGAGCTGGTAGATCAACAACAGACATGATCTTTTCTCTCCACCAGCTTCAGGAACAATCAAGAAAGCAGAAAAGGCCTTTATGTATCGCCTTTATAAACCTCAGAAAGGTATTTGACCTAGTTAGCAGGGATGGACTCTTCAAAATCCTCCTGAAAATAGGCTGCTTGCTAAAAATTGCTGGAATGATAAAGTCATTCCATGAAGACAAGAAGGGAACAGTCCAAGTATGCTGGAAACGGGACATCACAGCCCTTTGACATACGCAGTGGCAAAAAACAAGGGCTCCGACCTCTCTCGAATCTGCGGCCTAGGTACGAATATGCCTTCACACTAGGTCAGATGGCCGACTGTTTAACTCACATCGGCTGAAGGCAAAAAACAAAAATCAGAAGGGTCACTATAAGAGACTTGTTGTTCGCTGATGATGCTGCAGTCGTCACTCAAAGCCAACAGGAGCTTCAGAGCTTGATAAATCGCTTCACCCAAGCATGCAAGGACTTCAGCCTCACAATAAGTCTAAAGAAAACAGATGTGCTAAGTCAGGATGTGGGTGCTGCACCATCTATCACTATCGATAACTATGAATTGGCAATGGTGCACCATTTCACATACCTGGGGTCTACCATCAATGACAAACTCTCTCTGGACGCAGAAGTTGACAGCCGATTAGGCAAAGCCTGCTAGCTACCATTGCCCGCCTCACAACGCATGTTTGGGGCAACTCCAGAACTCACAACGAAGACCAAAGCTGCGGTATATAAACGCCTGCGTCACCAGCACACTTCTAAATTCGGCAGCGAGGACATGGACAGCCCTATGCTAAACAAGAAATATCGGCTCAATACTTCCATCTACGGTGTCCCCTACTCTCACATCCTCGGTTATTTCGTGGAAAGACAATAGTGACAAATGTCGAGGAGTGTTTCGCACGTGCTGGCCTTCAAAGCATGTTATAACACTACTTAGCGCAGATTACGCTGCCTTGGCCCCATGTCCGCCCGCCGCATCAAAGTGGGTCGCATCCTGAAAAGATATCTTCTTTTACCGGGGGACAAACTGGCAGATGGCAAAAGAACAGCTGGGCGACTCGCAGCTGAAGATTCACAGATGTGTGCAAGAGAGACATGAAGGCACTGGACATAAATAGAGGAGAAAACGTCGAAAGGAACATCAGGAAAATAAGCAGCTGAGCGCTGTCACCTCAGGGGAGCATTTCCATAGTCTAGCTATTACTAAGGGGGCTATTATTATTATTATTATATGGTGTTTATTGTTGTAGACAATTTTAAACATAATTATTGCCATTTGCTAAATGATAATATCTTTCAAATCATTTATTCCATATTTGTTCACCGGTTTATTAAAAAATGCGAATTGTGTGAGTTTATTTTTATATCTTGAATATGTTACCGACTAATGTACTACATTCCAGTGGCGACTTGAAGAAAGCACATGAATGTTATGATTCTAAACGTTCTCCATTGTTACATCCAGTGATGACATGAAAACAAAAGAAGCCCCGCACCCCTACGGCATTCTTAAGAAGCATCATACCCCTTTAATCAGCATCTTAAGAAGCCCCCACACCCCTTTACAGCATCTTACGAAGGCCCCATACCTTTATACAAAAAGCCGCGCACCCCTTTACAGCATCTTATAGAAGCATCACATTCCTTTACAGAAGCCTCATACCCATTTATAGCATCTTAAGAAGCCCTCATACCCCTATACGTCAACTTAAGAACACAGCCGCATACACATATATACGTCATCTTAAGAATTTGCATACCCCTATTTACGTCATCCTCATACCGGTCTATACAGCATCTTAAGAAAGCATCGCACCCCTTTACAGAAGCCTCGTACCCATTTAACAACATCTTAAGATACTTTCGCACCTCATTAATCTTTCCTAACTCGTAAATATGGCAAAAAAGCGAAAAAGAGATACCAATATGTTTTGAGAATAGTGTTATTTACTGCAAAATTTAGGACCAAAGTTCAACGGTGTTTAATTCACGTGTCAGTAATTTATTGTGTACAAATACATTTGAGTGTTTGTGTATTATAATTTTGTTTATGATGATTTGCCTTCTAAAAATAACAGGCATGTCTCGCACCCACTGAAGGTATGGTCTCGTTACATCCCAGGGGGTGCATGCACTTATACTGGTTAAGAAGCACTGCATTAAACCTTGTGGTGCTGTTATTGAAAGAGCAAAACAAGCTTTATTGTGACCCAACGGCCACACGACAGCAATTTGCTGAGTTGTTGGACGAGTTTGTATTCATCATTTCACAGACAGTCCTTTCGGAGAAGGTAGGCGCCCACTGTGGGTTGTAATCATCATGCTTGCGGGCTTCATTCGCTGTTCTCCTGGTATACAGGTAGGTTTTGGAACTTTTTATGTAGGCAAGTATAAGGAGCTTACGCGTAGGCATTCTTCCATTTTCTGCAGCTAGATATCGTTTCATCTGTAGGCAAGTATTTATCTACAACGTGGTTGGCCTTCCTTGTCTGCAGATAGATATCGTCGTCTGTAGGCAAGTAATTTATGACAGGAATACACTATTTGAATTACACTAAATTAATTGCTGTAAAACGTCTTTTGAACGGACTAAAACGGGGAGTGGGCTCGCCAGATAATGCCTATTGCACGGGAGCTTCCAAATTATGTGTGTGCTAGCAATAACCCCGTCAATAATGACGGAAGTAAATAAAAAGACAGCTGTAACATATTTTTAAAATATTTTTAAATTCAATATAAAAGTTATTTAATGACAACATTTTTTTTGTGACAGTGCTTGGATGTGTTTAAAAGAATGTTCCCTGATTGTCGTAGATTTTTGATAGGAAAATTAAGACTTGGGTTGGTCCCTTCTGATTAGATTTGAATAAGTGATAGTCACAGTGATAGATAGTAATAGCAATAGATTTCCACGAGTGAGATGGTAGACTGTGATAAAGGGCTGTCTCTGAAATCGAGAAAAATCTTCTCTCTTTCAGCCTTTCTTCTACGACAGATTTAGAGGAGTCAGACAAGTCTAAACACCACACAAACACACATATATAAAAAATACAAATATATTTCTAAAACTCACGTGCACGCAAAACAAATAACAGTTAGACGTACAGACGTGGGAAAAACTATAACAATGATTTTACAGATAATTTGGAACGAGCTGACCAACGCGCTGATTAAAGTTCTCGAGAAAAAAAAAAAAATTTTTAATTATCAATACTAAAATTGTCATCACAACACATAAAAATTACATCAAAGCATAATACAAAATACGTCAATAAAAAATCAAGAATTGCTACAAGAAATGATAGACCCACAGTTATGATCTTCCCTCGATGGTCTAGCCCACAGCCCCGTTAAGGAGAACGATTATTATAGCCCCAAAGAGTCCCTCGGATACATATGATTTGGTCTTAATATTTTCCCCATATTATAGGTATGGACAGACTTGATATCGCTGGCTCAATTTTAAGGGAAAATAATGGTTAGCAATACTTGCATAAAGTTTATGCACCAAGGCATTCAAGGAAAATGTTTTATGTTCTTCACAGATATCCACTCCTCAGTACTTAACGCTGGCAAAGTTAGGGTTTAACCGCCCAGTATTCTACTGAAAATAAAGGAAACAACACATATTCAATAATTATACATTAATATGGTACTCGTTATAACTTACATTTTTAAAACTGCAAGCGTACAGCTTGAATTATCATTTAAACTTCCCGTAAAATAAGTTAGATACATAAAATCAATCATCATTGAATTAGGAATTACTAACGTATCCCGTCAATACTAAACTGCGATTGTAGCATTTCAGTTATAAGTTAATTTTAAATATATTCTCCGTCTGATTATTTAGCAGTTAACTTTAATTTCTGATAGCTGACATGGTTTTTAAGCTATAAAATTTATCTTTATTCTGCCTATTCACTGAAACACAAGTCTCTAGAAAATACTACTGACAATATTTTAATTAATCTGTCACAGACATCAACTAGGGAAATAAGCGATTTAACACTTTAAAACAATTCACAAAATTACTAGATATCTAATATTATAATATTTACCTCCCGCACAGAACTACAGATTTAATAACCACGATCTATATAGAATCATTCAATATTGTGGTCGTCTTAGAACTCGGCAAAATGTTGTCCCAGAAACCTAAAGACTTTTCAATACGCAAGATTATTTTTTCTAGCCTGGCGATCTGACCTACTGCAGATTTAGGATTAAGAATGATAATCTAGTTTCTTTTTTTATTTTTTATTTAAGGTGGTTTTTTTGCTACTTTTCATTTGTAGCACGCCTCTTTTCAACCATATACCAAATGTTCATGGAGTTGGTTGGGTTATTTATATCAGGTCGTGTTTCCTTTTTATTGTAATGTTTTTGTTTTGTATTTATTTTATATATATTATCACTCGTCGGTATATTTATGCTTTTTGTAGTTATAGGTCCAACATGGTTTTTAAAAGAAATTCCAAAAATATGCTATTTTTATAAGTTAGTATGTTGTAATTTTAACTGGATGGTTTTCCTTTGGTTAATCTGTATGTATCCGGGGCGAGTCCTTTCAACAGATTTGGGACAACTGGCTCAAATCCTTATTTGTTTTTCTATGTTAGCTTTAGTTGGTTTTTTGTAATATAGTGTTTTAATTAACTTTAGCATTTCTGAAGGGGTCCCTTTGTTGCCTATGAGATTTTCTACACTCATTTCAACCTTTGTGGTTACTACAGTATATCTATAATGTTTTTGCCTCAGTTGGTCATATTTCTTGCAGTTCCACCCAGAAAGTGTCAAATTGTGTTTTGGGTTCTTGACACTCTTCACATGTGGGTTTGCCTCAGTCATGAAATATTCCAGTACCAAGCTTGAGCCTCAGCAATATTTTCTAATCGGTATTTTTAGTTCAATCTGTTTATTGACATATTTTTTTTGCTTGGTTTTTTAAGGATTTTTTCTTTGAGTGTCTTGCATTTAACTTTGGTCCCAATGCCTGTTATATCCACTCTTTAGTTATTTACTG